>PGFW01030291.1:9492-22590 GCA_003123925.1 Haematobia irritans | reverse complement strand
CTCGAAACAATCATATTAACATCACATTAAGTTACATTGGTTCATTACCAAAGAAATAAGCTTCGGTTCAGTTCGGTTTTTAAATTTGCGCTGTGGGTTATTTTTATGGGACTTGAACACGACGCTGAGTTGTATATAAAACTTTTTTACAGAAAGTTGGAACAATTATTCTTGAAACCCGCAACGAAAACACAATAATGCTGCATTAATAAAAACGCTTGACTTTGAATTAGTAACACTGATATTTGTAAACTGAATAATACATATGGCCAAAACAGTGTGTTTTTAAAATATTATTTACTTGTTCATTACGACAAATAAATTTTTTTCAGTTTCGGTTTTTATCTGTGCGGTGATTCGTTTATTTTATCGTGAAACAAAGATCTGAATTACATATAAAACTCTGTACAAAAAGTGGAACAAATTATTCTTGGAAACCCGAAAACGAAACCTCGATAATGTAGTTATATAAACTTTTGAATTTGAATATTAACTTTGCGTATTTCTAAAATGAATAATAATATATGGCAAAACATTGTGTAATTTTAAAATATTATTACTTGGTATCGATTACTAAAGAAATGAATACCAGGACTGAAAGTAGATTGAAAGATTGTTGCAAATTTCAAGAGATCAGATGCTCTCAGTTACAACCACGAGGCGTTGAGGTCAACTTAGTAGCATCTTTTGTTCCTTCGATAGTAATCAAAAAAATACTAAGTATGATGGACGGCCTTTGATTGACCTTAAGATATTTATACGGTTGATATACGGCTAAGTAAACAGACATAATAAAGTCCAAGTCGAAACAAACATATTACGATCACATTAGTTTGATTTACATTACTTGCGTTCATACCAAAGAAAGAAACTCGTTCAGTTCGGTTTTATCATTGCGCTGTGCGGGTATTTTGTGATTTTGAACACGACCTGAGTTGTATATAAAACTTTTTTACAGAATGTGGAAAACCAATTATTCTTGAAACCCGAAACGAAAACACAATAATGTGAATAATAAACGTTTGAATTAGTAACACTGATATGAAATTGAATAATACAAGTTAACAATATTCCAAATCTGCCAAACTCCACACGTGTGGCAGAGTCAGCATAAAAAGGGAATATTTCAAAATTATTTACACGCGCAGGCTATCAACGCTTTAGTTCTGCAAAACTACATTCCCTGCCACGCGACACCTCCACCTGAAATGAGGTGCATACTGACAAAACTTGAGCCAACACAGAATGCAAAGATCAAGTGGTGTTAGCGGCATCTTGCGTTAGCGTTTCGTTCAGGCTTTGGGCCGTTTAATTTTGATTATCTTATAGAATATATTCTCTTTAAATGTTTTGAATTGTTAAACTAACGTATTATACACTTAAAATAAAGATTACATTGTTAAGAATTTTTGGTGTGATATTATCGCGCGCAGTGGTCGGCTAGCAATTTATTTTTAAACTCTTCAAGGAAACTCCCCTTACTTAACATGTGGCAAAACAGTGTGTTTTTAAAATATTATTCTCTTTGGTTCCTTACCAGACAAATAAATCCTTTCGTTCGCGTTTTTAAATCTTGCGCGTTCTTCGCGTTATTTCATCGCTTGAACAAGACTCTGAATTACATATAATGTACGTGTGCCCATCCAATTTATTGTAATTACCAAATATTGTCAACATACATTTATTTTGGTTCTTTCGCGTACATTTTGCTTTCTGTTTTGTTGCGCTGGTCAGTAACATAAATTTTATTGATGAATTCTTGTTTGCGATATTGATTCCGTTCTTAAGTAGCTCCAATAAATTCAAGTTACATCGTGTCGGCCACAGAACCCAATCGCAAGCGTATTGCTTGACAAGCAAATGTAACACATGCAGTATTTAGATTATTAGTTGGTAAGTTATAGAGTGGACTCAACTCAAATCACTAGATTAAGACATTTTTGTCTATAAAAAGCCAAAGAATAAAATAAAATCAATCAGTATTCTACTCTAATGTCAGAGAGTCCGATCATTCTATTTTCGCCACTGGTGCTTCTTGAGGAAGGACAGGAAGGACTACTTATTGTTACCCATTACACTTACTTACAAAAACTCTGTACAAAAAAGTCGACAATTATCCTATCTCTTTGCAAAACCCGAAACGAAAACTCGATAATGTAGTTTTATAAATTTTTTGAATATTTAACTTTGGTACTTGTAAAATGAATAATATATATGACGCAAAACATTGTGTGATGTTTAAAACTATTATTACTTGGTTCATTTACTAAAGAAATATACTACCAGGGACTCGTTGAGAAACCAGTAGAATTTGCTAAATTTTGCTCAGAGCTATATGATAGTAGAAATTGCCACAGTTGATTTACGCGTCTCGAAGTAAGACTTGTATTGATATGTCTATTTCAAATCCTATATTCTCAATGTTCACTTTATTTCTCGCTTGGAGCATAGGTTATTCTTGACCACAATGTATATATCTGTTTTGATTTGGGACTTAGAGTCTATCGAATGGAAATAACTCATGCCGAAAGTAGACGTGCGATTATTACTAAGCTCTGACTGTATGAGTCAAGAAATTATTAGATTATCGTCATACGGGCGCATTCATCTAGCTTGATACCTCGCAACTTAGTAGGATCAATTAAGGAAATTCTTGGCGAGGGCACATAATATTCTGCTCCATGGGTTAATGGAAACCTGCGGAAAACTATTTTGTTAAAGAGTCGTTTATTGGGAATGAGACGAAAGAGACCTTCAGATAGAGACATTTCTGAAAGGCTCAAAAGGCTGAGTAAAATTATTAAGAACGGCTTTTCGTGAATCTACAAATAATTATTATACCGACAATTTGTCGGAAATCCAACACGATACGAGGAAGACTTGGCAGTTTTTGAATAAGACCTTAGGCAGGGAACCTAATCGCGAAATCAGCCGAAGTCTTGCCTCGTATCGTGGTTGGATTCTCCGCAAATTGTCGGTACTAATACATTATTTTGTAGCATTCACGAAAAGCCCGTCTTACATAATTTTTACTTCAGCCTTTTGAGCCTTTCGAAATGTCTCTATCTGCAAGGTCTCTTTCGTCTCCCATTCCAATAAACGACTCTTTAACAAAAATAGTTTCCTCAGGTTTCCATTAACCCATGGAGCAATATTACGTCCCTCGCCAGAATTCCTAATGATCCTACTAAGTTCGGGTATCAAACTGATGAATCGCCCGTTATGACGATAATTCTAATAATTTCTCGACTCATACACTCTCTAAGCTTAGTATTAGATCGCCCACCTCTTACTTTCCCATGAGTTATTTTCCACATTTCGAAACGTCGTAAGTCAATCAACATGATGGTTATAACTTTGTGGTCAGATAACCTATGCTCAAAGCGAATAAATGAACATTTGCGACAATATAAATTTGAATAGACATGATCAGATACATAGTCTTACTCGAGGACGCGCTAATCAAACCGTGTGGCAATTTCCTACTATCATAGCCTCTAAGCCAATTTAGCAAACTCTACTGTTTCCAGTCCTGGTATTAATTTCTTTAGTAATGA
The DNA here is from genome assembly GCA_003123925.1 of Haematobia irritans. Lineage (NCBI taxonomy): Eukaryota > Metazoa > Arthropoda > Insecta > Diptera > Muscidae > Haematobia > Haematobia irritans. The sequence goes on along the minus strand of PGFW01030291.1, from coordinate 19,033 downwards.
ACCAAGTATTTAATATATTTAAAAATCACACAATGTATTTGCCATATTATATTTCATTCACTTTCACAATACCAAAGTTAATATTCAAAGTTTATAAACTACACATTTCCGAAGTTTTCGACCACTCGGCGTTCGGTCAAGCAATAACTTGTCCCACTTTTTGCTACAGAGTGTTATGTAAATTTAAGTGTAATGGGTATACAAATTGAATATCCTTACACTTCCCTTCCATCAAAAGCACCAGTGCGATGCAATTAGAAATGATCACTCCGAATTAGAGTAGAATACTTGATTGATTTTTTATTTACTTCTTTGTCTTTTTTATACAAAACTGGTCTTAATCTATGTTTGAGTTGATATCCACTGCTATACTTAACCACTAATATTCTAAATCTACTTGTTTACATTTGCTTGTTCAGCATACGCTTGCGATGGTTCTGTTGCATACAAATGTAACTTTGAATTTATTGAGCATACTTAAGGAACGGGGAATTCACAATATCGAACAGAATTCCGAGGTCATAAAGATCTATGTTACCTGACCAGTACCCGCAACAAACAAACAAAACAAAAATGTCACGCAGCAAAGAACCAAAATAAATGACTATGTGTGACAATTATTTGGTAAATTACAATAAATTTGTGATTGGGCCCCCAACTACATTTATATGTTAATTCAGATCTTTTTCAAACGATGCAAATACCGAAGGACCGCAAAAGGATTAAAAACCGAACTGAAAGGATTTATTTGATCTCTGGTAACGGAACCAAGAAATAATAATTTTTAAAAAACACACTGTTTTTGCCACATGCTAATGTAAGAGGGGAGTTTCCTTGAAGAGTTTAAAAAAACTAAATTGCTTAGGCGCGACCACTGCGCCGATAATAATTCACAGACCAAATATTCTTACAATGTATCTTTATATTTACGTATAATACGATAGCTTTCAACAATCCAACACATTTTAAAGGGATATATCTAAGGATAGATCAAAATTAGCCAAAAGCTGAACGACGCGGTCAACCAAAGGCGACTTGCGACCTCACCACTGTCCTTTGCATTTCTTGTTGGCTTCAGTTTTTGTCAGTATTGCACCTCATTCAGCTGGAGGTGTTCCCGGTGGCATTGGGAATGTAGTTTTGCCAGACTAAGGCGTTCTGACTCTAGCCTGCTGCGTGTAAATATTTGATATTCCCTTTTATCGCTGACTCTGCCACAAACGTGTGGGAGTTGGCCAGATTTGGAATTATTGTTAACTTGTATTATTCATTACAATATCAGTTGTTTACTATTCAAACGTAATACTTACTTGTAAATACTCACCGACTCGCGCTCTTATGACTTTGACCTGAGGTCGTTTTCGTTTCGGCGCTTTCAGAATAATTCCTTCCACCTTTCTGCTAAAAAGTTTTACTATACACAACTCAGGTCCGTGTTCAAATTCACAAAATAACCGCCACAGCGCAAGATTAAAAACCGAACTGCCAACGACGTTCTTTCTTTGGTAATGACAAAAGTAATGTAAATACAAAACTAATTGTGATGTGTATTATGATTGTTTCGACTTGGATTTATTAGTCTTTTTACTTAGCCCGGCTAATCATTCAATCGTTATAATTATCTTAAGGTCAAATCAAGCCGTCATACAATACTTTAGTATTTGATGTACTATCGAGGAACAAAGATGCTACTAAGTTTGACTCCAACCGCCTCGTGTTGCTAAACTGAGAGCATCTGATCTCTGATTTGGCAACATCTTTTCATCTATCTTTCAAGTCCTCGGTACTTCATTTCTATTAGTAATGAACCAAGTAATAATATTTTTAAAATTACACAATGGTTTTGCCCATATATATTATTCGATTTTGAATACCAAAGTTAATATTCAATTCAAAGTTTTATAAACTACATTATCGCGTTCTTCGTTTCCGGCGTTTTCAAGAATAATTGTTCCACTTTTTGTACAGGCGTCTTTATATGTAATTCAGATTCTTGTTCAAACGATAAATAACCGAACACCGCCAAGATTTAAAAACCGAACTGAAAAGATTTTTTTGTCCTCTGGTAATGCAACAAGAAAATAATATTTTTTAAAAAACACACTGTTTTGCCATATGTAATTATTCAGTTTACAATATTCAGTAGTTTACTTATTCAAAGTCAAGCTGTTTATTAATCACATTATTGTGTTTTCGATTTCGGGGTTTCAAGAATAATTGTTCCACTTCTGTAAAGTTTTATATCACAACTCAGGTCGTGCTTCAAGTCATATAAATAACCGCACAGCGCAAGATTTAAAAACCGAAACTTGAACGAGTTATTCTTTGGTAATGAACCATTGTAAACTAATTGTGATGTATATGATTGGTTTCGACTTGGACTTTATTAGTCTGCTTACTTAGCCGGGATTCAACGTATAATATTCTTTGAAGTCAAGCTAGCCATCATACAAATTAATAAAAAAATCAAACTTTTTGTGTTCTCTTCTTCTTTGCGCGTGCTACTGCACCTATTTTATTGAGGATTTTAAAAAAATGTTTTGAGTCATTGACTTCTCTAAACGGTGCCTATGCACACTCATCTTATTAGAGATTGCAAATAGAACATGAATGTTAACGTTTTTGTAGTCTATACTCCATTATAGAAGAAGGCCAAGCCAATGGTTGATATTGTATTGCTGATGTTTCAGACGGCAGTGACCGGTTTAAAATGATTCCGCTAGTTGACGGTCGTTCGCACTGTGGGGTCTTTTGCTTCTGTGTGGCTGTTGCTCAAATGGCTATGTCAGCTGAAATGTTGTTTACTGTACTTGCGGCTCGGGAGTTGTAAGCACAGTCCCGAGGCGTACGCACGTTCGATTGTGTTTAACTCCTCCCTCCTCAAACATCAAGCGTCCCGGTTGATTTGGCAGCATTTTAAAAGATACGGCAGATTACGTACAGACTGGCGTTCTTGCTTGCCAAAGTCTAGAATTGTGCCGTAACTGGTTTTGGCCTTATAGTGTATTTTACAGTTCGATTCTTTCCTATGGTCAGAGGAGGTTGGTTCGGTGTCTGCAAACTCATTATTACGTTGGGGTTGTTTCTGTATTTCTTTTATTTCAGTCGTGTGTGTCTTACCTCTTAGCAGCTTTAAGGTGCATTATCATCAGGAGGATGATAAGGGCCTGAGGCCGAGCCTGACGTCTCATTCGAAGCTTAGTTTTTATATTGGGAGCTAAGATGATATCCGTCTGAGTTGTTTCTATAACTTACCACTAATTAATCTAAATATACTATGTTTACATTTGCGCTTGTCAGCATAGCTTAACGATGGTTCTGTTGCAACAATGTTAACGCCAAGCATTAAAAACCGAATCTGAACGAGTTCTTTCTTGGTAATGAACCAAGTAATGTAAATCAAACTAATGTGAATCGTATATGATTGTTTCGACTGCGACTTTATTAAGTCTGTTTAATTAGCCGGTATAGTCAACTGTATAATTTTAAGTCAATCAAGACAGTATAATTACTTTAGTATTTGATGGATACCGTATCGTAGGAACAAAGATGCTACTAAGTTTGACTCAACGCCTCGTGCTTTGTTAACTGAGAGCCATCCTGATCTCTGATTTGCAACATCTTTCAATCTGCTTTATCAAGTTTTCTACTGTTTCCAGTCCTGGTATTCATTTCTTTAGACATGAACCAAGTAATAATATTTTTAAAAATTACACAATGTTTTGCCATCATGTATTATTCATTTATACAATACCAACCGTTAACATAATTCAATTCAAAAGTTATCTAACTACAATTATCGGAGCGTTTCGTTTCGGGTTTCAAGGAATAATTGTTCCACTCTTTTGTACAGAGGTTTATATATGTAATTCAGATCTTGTTCAACGATAAAATACCGAACACCGCAAGATGAAAAAACCGAACTGAAAGGTATTTATTTGTCTGGCTAATGACCAAGAAATACTATTTTAAAACAACCATGTTTCATATGTATTATTGCAGTTTACAACTTATCAGTGTTACTATTCAAAGTTCAAGCGTTTATTAATCACATTATTGTGTTTTCGTTTGTGGGTTTCAAGAAAATTGTTCCACTTTCTGTAAAACAGTATTTTTATATACAACTCCAGGTTTCGTGTTCAAGTCATAAAATAACGCACAGCGCAATGATTAAAAACCGAACTGAACGAGGCCTTATTTCTTTGGTAATGAACACAAGTAATGTTAAATCAAAACTAATTGTGATGTATATGATTGCTTTTCGACTTGGACATTTATTAGTCTGCGCCTTACTTAGCTCGGAGATATCAACGTATAATATCTTAAGTCAAGCCTAGCCATATACCAAATAATAAAATAAATCAAATTTTTGTATTCTCTTCTCCTTTGCGGTGCTATACACTATTTTATGAGGATTTTAAAAAGAACTGGACTGGAACTGGCTTGGAGTAGGCTGCCATTCTCTACTGAAAATTGTTATAGAATTTATTTTGCTTACTGTGTATTTCTTCAAATTTTAATAGGTATAAACATCGCTCAGAAAAAATTACTTTAACAATAATTAGGCCTGGTTGGACTCTCTTCTATTTTTGTCCTATGTGCTCTGAAGTTAGTTACGGCTAACAATTATGGCGAAGGCATTGAGAATTAGTTTAGATAAAAACAGTTGCTCATTCGAAAGTTTTTCAAATATTGGTTCTTAAATATAAAATAATTCCATTAAGTTCATTACGATGTTTTTGTTCCATTATAATATTATTTTCACATTTCCACAAGTTTTTTAAATTTAATTTTGATTACAGTATTTTCTTGTTTCTTACTGGTTTGGCTATTTAGCTTTTACAATTCTCATTTCAAAGTTTTTGGGATTCGAAATTACATACATCTAGATTCATTTGTGTTGCTTACAATCTTTACGTTAGCATAGTTTAGCGCTAGCTCAATGTTTTCAAATGGTAAGTGGTCTTTGGAAAAAACATTTTCAATTATGTATGTGTACTCAATGACGACTAAAAAAAAATATGTGTGTATTTTTGTTGTTCGAAATTCGAATGTGTATTTTTGTTCTTAGAATTTTTTGTTCTTTATTTCATCATTCTATGTCTTTGAGTTTAAGCGTCCTTTGTGTCAGAACAAGTAAATTATGTGTTGAAACATAAAACAAATTATAATTTGATGCACGAAACATGAATTTATTAATGAAATACAGATACCAAAGGTCCATTACGCGACCTATTCACACGTCCGCCGTTACTATCTACACTCAAAACAACCCTTTCAAAATTTACACTCCTAAAAATAATGATCCGCATCGGCTTAATTTCTTTTTCCAACAGATGCGCGCAACAAAATACTCTTGGAATACACGAGTAACTTTAGGGCTGGGTGTGTACAGTGTCCGCAAGGTAGAGTAATTTCAGTTTGAAAAGGCAAAAAAGTTCCTCGTGGACCTTCTCACTCATCGGTAGGATTTAATTAAACATTGTGCGCTTACCTCAACAGACTTTTCATTTGATAAGATACTAACAATTTCATTTAGTAAATACCAAAAAATCGTTCTGCATGAGAGCTTGATTATTGTTGTTGCATTCACTTCTATCCACAATGATGATTATGCAATATCCATTCCTTTATTCGTTAGTTAAATGTTGCTTTTGATTTATAAATTCGATAATATTCTTTCCTTTGATGTTCATTTAGAATTACGCTCAATCTTTTGTCAAACATTTTCCACTGATTGACAAAGTTGCAGATGAAGTGATTTAAGGCAGCTGTGTTTCTGGATTATGCACAGTTTGCAGCAAGTCCTCTACTTTTGATGACCATGACATTGCACCTTCATCTATTCCAAAACTATGATAAAATATCATTAAATATTTTTTTATGATTTAGATTTTCTAAAACACCAAAAACCTACCTGCTTTTCTTCCAAACAAATAGCTTTCCTGCGAAATTCCAATCGGCGCAGCGCCTAATTGGAGGAATTGCTTCCTTTATGTCCTCTTTTCGCATTGAACTGTAAGCTTCTAATAAGTGTTCACTTGAGCAGGCGTGACATATCATAAAATGAATGATGTATGGAGCATATAAAAAAGTACAAATATTTACCCTTTAAATATTCAAAGACAGGTTCCAAATCGAATTCTTTCAATAGTTTTTCTCACATTTGCCTATCTTTGGTATTCGCCACATTGCTGAGGACTCGTTTTACTCTCGTTTCTCACATCAGAATAGCCACAAACTCATTCCGAACTTTTCCATTGTTTCTTATCCCCGAGACACCACTACGCGACGGGTTCGTGTTTCTTTACCGCGAATTAACTTTCTTCAAAGCGCACAGCCCATCCAATTACCATATAGGTGCTTTCGATACTCAATATTACTATTTCCGACAACTTCTCCATCTACAAAAAACAGTGTTTCTGTGTCTTTTCTTTTATATTTAATTAATTTTCATATAGCTTAGCACGTGGAACACTGAAAGATAACACACAGCTAAAGAAATCACCGCATAGTGAAGATAGGTTTTTTTATTGTAAAATCGTTTTCGGATTAAAGTAAGCGTGTCTGTTTCGACTTGGACTTTATTAGTCTGCTTACTTAGCCGGGATTTCAACGTATAATATCTTAAGTCAAGCTAGCCATCATACAAATTAATAAAAAAATCAACTTTTTGTGTTCTCTTCTTCTTTGCGGTGCTATGCACCTATTTTATTGAGGATTTTAAAAGAACTGTTGAGTCATTTGCTTCTCTAACGGTGCTATGCACCTCATTTATTGGAGATTGAAATAGAACTGAATGTTTAAGTTTTTGTAGTTATACTCCATTATAGAAGAACCAAGCCAATGCTGATATTGATTGCTGATGTTTCAGACGGCAGTGACGGTAAAATGATCCGCTAGTTGACGGTCGTCGCATGTGGGGTCTTTGCTTCTGTGTGGCTGTTGCTCAATGGCTATGTCAGCTGAATGTTGTTTACTGACTTGCTGGCTCGTGGAGTGTAGCACAGTGGGTTCGATTGTGTTAACTCCTCCCTCCTAAATATCAAGCGTCCCGGTTGATTGGCAGATTTAAAAGTACGGCAGATCGTACAGACTGGCGTTTTGCTTGCCCAAGTCTAGAATTTGTTGCCGTAACTGGTTTTGGCTTAGTGTTTTTACAGTCGATTCTTTTTGGGTAGAGGGTTGGTTCGGGTCTGCAACTATTATTACGTTGGGTTGTTTCTGTATTTCTTTTATTTCAGTCGTGTGGTTTGACCTCTTGAGCTTTAAGGTGATTATCATCAGGAGGATGATAAGGGCTGAGCCGAGCCTGACGTTCATTCCGAAGCTAGTTTTTATATTGGAGCTAAGATGATCAATCCGTCTGTAGTTGTTCTATAACTTACCACTAATAATCTAAATACTATGTTTACATTTGCTTGTCAGCATACGCTTGCGATGGTTCTGTTGCAACAATGTAACTTGAATTTATTGAGCTACTTAAGAACGGAATCAAATATCGAACAAGAATTCGGTCATAAAATTATGTTACTGACCAGCGCAACAAAACAAAACAAAAATGTACGCGAAAGAACCAAAATAAATGTATGTTGACAATATTTGGTAAATTACAATAAATTGTGATGGGCACACTACATTTATATGTAATTCAGATCTTGTTCAACGATAAATAAACCGAAGACCGCAAGATTAAAAACCGAACTGAAAGGATTTATTTGTCTGGTAATGAACCAAGAAATAATATTTTAAAAACACACTGTTTTGCCACATGTAAGTAAGGGGAGTTTCCTTGAAGAGTTTAAAAAAATAAATTGCTAAGCGCGACCACTGCGCCGATAATAATTCACACCAAAATTTCTTACAATGTATCTTTATTTTAAGTATAATACGATAGTTTAACAATCAAACATTTAAAGGAATATATCTAAGATAATCAAAATTACGGCCAAAGCTGAACGACGCGTAACCAAGACTGCCGCTACCACTTGTCTTTGCATTTCTTGTTGGCTTCAGTTTTGTCAGTATGCACCTCATTTCAGGTGGAGGTGTCCGGTGGCATGGGAATGTAGTTTTGCAGACTAAGCGTCTGATAGCCTGCGCGTGTAAATATTTGATTATTCCCTTTTATGCTGACTCTGCCACACGTGTGGAGTTGGCAGATTTGGGAATATTGTTAACTTGTATTATTCAGTTTACAATATCAGTGTTACTATTCAAACGTTTATTATTCACATTATTGTGTTTTCGTTTCGGGTTTCAAGAATAATTGTTCCACTTTCTGTAAAAAGTTTTATATACAACTCAGGTCGTGTTCAAATCACAAAATAACCGCACAGCGCAAGATTAAAACCGAACTGAACGAGTTTCTTTCTTTGGTAATGAACCAAGTAATGTAAATCAAACTAATGTGATGTATATGATTGTTTCGACTTGGACTTTATTAGTCTGTTTACTTAGCCGGTATATCAACGTATAATATCTTAAGTCAATCAAGCCGTCATACATACTTTAGTATTGATGTACTATCGAGGAACAAAGATGCTACTAAGTTGACTCCAACGCCTCGTGTTGTAACTGAGAGCATCTGATCTCTGATTTGCAACATCTTCAATTGCTTCAAGTTTTCTACTGTTTCCAGTCCTGGTATTCATTTCTTTAGTAATGAACCAAGTATAATATTTTAAAAATTCACAATGTTTTGCCATATATATTATTCATTTTACAATACCAACGTTAATATTCAAATTCAAAAGTTTATAAACTACATTATCGGGTTTTCGTTTCGGGTTTCAAGAATAATTGTTCCACTTTTTGTACAGAGTTTTATATGTAATTCAGATCTTGTTCAACGATAAAATAACCGAACACCGCAAGATTAAAAACCGAACTGAAAGGATTTATTTGTCTGGTAATGAACCAAGAAATAATATTTTAAAAACACACTGTTTTGCCATATGTATTATTCAGTTTACAATATCAGTGTTACTATTCAAAGTCAAGCGTTTATTAATCACATTATTGTGTTTTCGTTTCGGGTTTCAAGAATAATTGTTCCACTTTCTGTAAAAAGTTTTATATACAACTCAGGTCGTGTTCAAGTCATAAAATAACCGCACAGCGCAAGATTAAAAACCGAACTGAACGAGCTTATTTCTTTGGTAATGAACCAAGTAACTAATGTGATGTATATGATTGTTTCGACTTGGACTTTATTAGTCTGCTTACTTAGCCGGGATATCAACGTATAATATCTTAAGTCAAGCTAGCCATCATACAAATTAATAAAAAAATCAAACTTTTGTATTCTCTTCTCTCTTTGCGGTGCTATACACCTATTTTATTGAGGATTTTAAAAGAACTGGACTGGAGACTGGCTTGGAAGTAGGCTGCATTCTCTACTGAAAATGTTATAGAATTTATTCTTACTGTGCTATTCTCAAATTTTAATAGTATAAACATCGCCAGAAAAATCCTACCAACTCTTTAACATTATTAGCGCTGCTGAGTCTGCGATCTGCCCTTCATCCTCTCCTCCTCT
>PGFW01030290.1:8759-26436 GCA_003123925.1 Haematobia irritans | reverse complement strand
AGAGGTGTGAGATAGTCATTTATCTAGTGAAAGAAACATCCTTTTCTCATCAATTTGGTTTGAATCCTGAAAGTCAAACTACAAACTTTCAACTCTGAAATGACAATATTTAAGCTCGTCACGAAGGGATAGCCCAGTTTGTTCTCATTATGCAAATCACTGTACTTTATAGTGTTTTTAATTACAAAATGTCATTTTTTAATAATGCTCGAAGATCTAGTATAGTGCATGAATTAGAAATAACTCGACAGCGAAAGCTAAACAAATACTTTCATATTACATTTGCAAAATATATTTTTTTATTATTTATTTTCGTATGTACATTAAAAATGTCATTGTTTAGTAGATGGTGTAGTAGGCGTTTTGAANCAAACTACAAACTTTCAAATCTGAAATGATAATATTTAAGCTCGTCTCGAAGGGATAGCCCTGTTTGTTCTCATTATGCAAATCACTGTAATTTATAGTGTTTTTAATTACAAAATGTCAGTTTTTAATAATGCTCGATGATCTACCATAGTGCATGAATTGGAAATAACTCGACAGCGAAAGCTAAACAAATACTTTCATATTAATTTGCAAAATATATTTTTTATTATTTATTTTCGTATATACATTAAAAATGCCATTGTTTAGTAGATGGTGTAGTAGGCGTTTTGAAAACGCAAAAAATTTATTGAGCTAAATATAGTAAAACTTTTTCCAAACATAATGATCTATGAACAAATATACGAGTCTAAATTGCTTTAGTGAAATAGAGAGTTCACTTTTTTTGGTGTCAGGTGGATCACTGGTTTTTCAGTGTACGTGTATCATATTACATACAATATCGATCAATTCTTTAATGTTCCATTGATGTTATGTACTTCATCTTGTAAAGAACTACTCGTATCACAAAAGCCTCCCACACCCACGCAAACCAATTAATCTCATACATATCGGTTCTCTCTTAATATCTCTCGCTGATAGTTAGCGATCCTCTCAAAATGTCTATACCAAAAACGATCTGTCAGCAACATTGACATAACCTTCAAATACTTTGGCCACTCAGATACACTCCTTTCATTTCCACATAGTACACCAGTGATCTACATAAAACGCATTTTATTGCTCACAATTCTTTAGATACAGGTCCACTGTTGGCAATATTGCAAAAATTTTCTTCAGCCGGTGTTATATTATCTGTCTGTCAAATTTCCATTATAAAGCAAGAAAGAAGAAAAACTTAGCTTTGTCTGCCTGAAAAATTACACACCACTGCCAGTCCGGCAGCACCGAATCTGTTTTTAATATGTACTGCCTAAGCCTAAGGATTCCCTCCAAAAAATCGAATTATAACATATGAACCGTGATAACAACTATACCATTTCTATACATCTCCATTTTCGTCACAAAATAATTTATGGTCATTGGTGACTCGATTCCCAGTAAGATCACGATCTTAACAGAAATGGCAAACAAAATACAAACACCGCACCCCAGATTGGCTATCGCCATGATACCCAATAATTACAACTGAATATAAGTGGACCAACTCATATAGTTGGTCATGGTTACACTAATAGAGTTGTACTTGGATCGAAGCATATACCCCGACTCGGCATCGAGATATAAAACGCAATAAAAATAAGTAAAATATGAAAAAGTTTTTTTGGAAAAGGACTTAGCGGAACTCTCACCACAATAATCGAATGAAAAAAAAAATATTTTTAATTAAATGTAATACAATTCTCAAAGGAACCAATCCATTGTGCTACAGAAGATCGTATGCCAGTTAAAAGTCAATTCACTTCAGGTGTCATCGTAATTACGGAGACTACTTGCGTCCATCACCCCGTTTTCGAAAACACGTCTGCATTCCCTATGAACAATGTTTATCATTTATCTCTTATTATCTTACGGTCAAGAACTAAATGCACCCAAGGACAGCTGCTACAGTGAAAAATGCGTTTTTTGGATGGTTTACACTTCGTCAATCACGAAAAAAACGTCCATATTGAGTATAGGTTGCATTGGATTTAGAATAGAACAAAAAATGTGATTTATTGGGAAAATAGGCAAAGCATTTTTTATGAAAGGAAGCAGAGAGTTCCCCCCATTTCTTCAGAAAAGAGAACAACGTTCTATAGAGTATTGATTTTGGCATTGGAATCTTTTATTGCAAGAAATTTTACTCCACATTCAATTCAAAAGAACAAGAGTGATTTATTCGCTTTAATTGAAATGGTTTGGGTCATATAGCTGATCGTCGAAGTCTCTGTGTGAAATCGGGAAAAGTAAGAATCTCCAAGACCACATGTTTGGCAACTGCCCAATACTATGCGAAATTCGCAATAGAAATGTTACATAAGTTGTTCTGACCATTCTATATAAATTGTCTGATATAAGCTCTCTAATTATCGAAAAAATTTATTGAAGAGTACTTCTACATAAAAAAACTCGGTTTCCGGCAGACGGCTTTGTACTGCTGTCACACGTTTTTGTTGGACTAAAAATACTATATTTACTGTATCTTTTAAACGCAATTTGCAAAATAAAGTATGAACGTATCGAATTGAACAATGATTAAGCACTCAGCTGTATTCGCCGAGGTAGGTGTTGCCGAGCTTTTCAATGTGAATACAAATATTTTTTGTGTAAAGCTGTATACTCTTGCGTGACTTCTTTATAAAGGAAGACATATGATGTAAGAAAGATCTTGCTAACCGAAATATTTCTTCAGATCTATATTATAAATAATAAGGTTTACATACATTTAACCAATTTCTGCTTCATTACTCTGTTTTTGCTATTTATTCAGTCGGTCGTCAGAACATCTCTCGAGAGATGACTGATGTTGGATTATTTTCAATTTCAAAGAGAATAAAATTAAAGCTGATCTTCAATCTCCACCCAAAATTGTTCGATCAACGGTTTAGAGTGTGAGATAGTCATTTATCTAGTGAAGAAACATCCTTTTCTCATCAATTTGGTTTGAATCCTGAAAGTCAAACTACAAACTTTCAACTCTGAAATGACATATTTAAGCTCGTCCCGAAGGGATAGCCCAGTTTGTTCTCATTAGCAAATCACTGATTTATAGTGTTTTAATTACAAATTCATTTTTTATAATGCTCGAGATCTACGATAGTGCATGAATTAGGAAATAACTCGACAGCGAAAGCTAAACAAATACTTTCATATTACATTTGCAAAATATATTTTTTATTATTTATTTTCGTATTACATTAAAAATGCCATTGTTTACGTAGATGGTGTAGTAGGCGTTTTGAACCTTAGCGACCCAATCAATGTAATGTGAGACACGGGTGTACAGGAAGGCATATTGCCAAACCGCAAGGAATGTAACCCCAGGATACAATACCAATCAACTGGAAGGACGCGCCTTCGTGTTCGCGACCAATGACCACCAGAATCACCATTGCAAGCAGAAATGCTTTGTGCAAAGAGTCAGAGCAGACGTTGGTCTCGTGATTGGAGCGTTATCGGCAACATTTCCTTGCAGGTATTCCATTCAACAATTTGAGTTTCGACAGTTTGCAAAGTCTTGGCAGCGGTAAGGATATAAGATTTGGGTTGACCCCATCCATACAAATGGGTTCGCCAGAATGAATTTTCTCGGGAGCGGGCAATGCTGCAGGTTGTACCCAGGCATTGAAGTCGAAGGGTACCGAGACGTGCAATATAGCAATGTCGTAGGGTCCAACACCGCCATCGTAGTTCTCATGTACCTTGCCAAAATCAACTTCACGTGATTGGGTCTTCTCGTTGACATCGCTACGTACATGCAAAACCAGCAATGACACCCATACCAACAGGTCCACTAATGCAATGAGCAGCAGTCAAGATCCAGTGTTTGGAAATAATGGTACCACCACAAATGTGGCTGTGTTTGGTGGTTCTGCTCAACGATACAATGTAAGGAGGCGGCATGTTTCTTTGGTGCATCTTACGCCTTATGATGTACCCTGTGGTCAAAGCTAGCAGTCCAAGCTTTTGGCAATATCCGCCAATAGCCTGTGGCCTGAGCGCAGGGCTAACGAAACAGCAGCACATAAGTACTAATAACGCTTCACTGTGTTCACGAAATATGTACTATTAGCCACATGGGAGCTATTTATTCTTGCAAAATAACCAAAAATCTAACGATGGATCAATCGACCATCATTGTTTACACTGCGTCAAAACCCAACGAATCAATTGACCCGAAGGGCTTATCGTTTTTACGCCACTCGTTTCACACACATACCACCATGTGCTGCAACTATGAAAACTTGAATATCGCAACTCTATCGCTTATCATTTGCACTATGCAACAAGCTTCCTTATTGAAACAAAGAGTAACCTCGGACGGCAGTACAGCAAAATCTGCTATTGCACAACGAAAAATCGCCAGCGAAACTGTTAATTTGTTTTGTTATTTTTGATAAAGATTGTGCTTAGGCGGACGTCATTTTCCAACACACAGCTACAGCTCTAATTTTTCCAATCATAGTCAATGCGCTTTCAAGGCTGATCATATGTGAATTTTCAAATTCCATGTAACATGTCCGTGCGCCCCTATAAGGTCTCAAAATAGGTGATCTTAAGAAAAAAATTATCTTGTACGTGACTTTTTCTCACATCAAGTTTCGACTTTGCGGGAAAAGTGATAGTTTTCTGTAAACAAAATGTTAAGGCTAAGTGACTCTATCGAAAACCTTTTTTCGGGAAGTTCCCGTGTACGCTCACCTTTGGTTTAATGAATTGATCGTGAACTCATTTTCGAGAAATTGGTGTAGGAATTTCCGCAAACCGGCTCGTCCCCATTCTTGCATACTTTCCTCTGTTGGTAACTACTCTTGTAGTTTAAGCCAATCATGGTTTGAAGCTGAAATAGAAAACACACATAAAAATTATACAATATGCGTGCGAAATCTTCTGCACAAGCCGCATTTTGGCTGAAAATACCAAACGTTATTTATCAAGATTTTTAATAGGAAATGTGCAACTGAATGCAAAAAACCCACTTGTCAAGTTAGGCCTCAAAGATTTCATGTCTTTAAAATAGAATGCCAAATTTGCTTAGCATAGAAAGATTTGCTCCTAATATAAAGTGTGTCTTTCCCTTGTCAAAAAGTCGACTTAAAATGGGACATTATAACATGCAAAACAAAAGGTTTGGGCTAAGGTCAATTTGACTTTTAATAATTCACAAAAATTCTTTAAATTTAATGAATGGTCTTTAAATTTGTTGTCTTCTTGCATCTTGACTACAAAGCAAAAAAATCGTTCAAAAATATAGGGACAGTGTTTTTAACACTTTATTTTAAAGATGTTTTTTACTTCAAACATAACCATAATATTTCTACTGGAATCATTGAGTAAGCGGGCATATGAAGGCATAGCATCCAACGAAAAACAGCGAAAAAGCGAAAAATTAAAATTTCTTCCAGAAGCAAGTAACACAAACCCAAATTTAAAAGAGAATTCGGTTGTAAGTAATCCCTTACTTGCATTCTCCGCTCTTGGTCGGAATCAATACCACGGCACTTCTTTTAAGTAAGAGAGATAACATCACTTGCACACCAGACATGCTTTTTTTCAGTGCAGGTCTCAGAAACTGGATACTAATAATCCTAACCTAAGAACAAGTATAACAGTTGGTTACAAAAAAAATAATAATGCAACTATCTTCTTCGATGAAACCTGTCCTTAATCTGAAGGGTTTAAACAAAATACAAATCTTTCCAAAGGGTTTCTTGGTTGAAGTTAAAAACTTCAGAATTTCAACAATTCACGGACAAAGTATAACATTTGAATATTGAAAGAATAGCTAATGGTGGGCTAAAATGGTTGAAGTTTCAAAATTGAAATTCAAATTCAGCAGGCTTTTACATCTCGAGGTAATTCATTTTCTCTTGAGTTGGAAAGGGGTTAATTAACACGATCGTCCTGGTCCAAAAAAGATTTTGTCTTTAGACAAATGATTTTGGTATTATAATTCCGAGCCAAGGAAGCGGAGAACTTCAACCATAAGGAACATTCGAAGATAAGAGTTCACTCAGATAAAAAGTGACCCTTCTTTATGTTAAAATGACTCATTGTGAAGAAAGGTTGAATTCGTATAGCACCAAAGAACATTTTATTTTGCTTTGTACGAATGATTAGTAAAATTAAAGGTAGAATGCTTCTACCTAATTTCTACTAAAATATATCGTTTCAAAAAAAAAAAATGTCTTTGTGCTATACCGAAGTTTCAACTTTCTTCAACAATGAGTTCCCATTTTAAATAAAGAAGGGGTCACTTTTCTGAGTGAACTGCGTCTTCAATGCGTATCCTTATTTGAATTCTTCCGCTTCCTTGGCTCGGAATAAATACCAAAATCATTTGTCCTAAAGACAAAATCTTTTGGACCAGGACATCAGTGTTAAATTAACCCTGCCAACCTCAAGAAAAAAATGAATTACCTCCCGAGATGTAAGCCTGCTGAATTTTGAATTCAAACTTGAAACTTCAACCAATTTTTCCACATTAGTATGATTCTTTCCCAAATATTCAAATGTTTACTTTTTGTCTGAATTGTGAAATCTGAAGTTTTTAACTTCAAACCCAAGAAACCCTTTGAAAGATTTGTATTTTGTTTAAACCCATTCAGAAATTTAAAGGACAAGTTTCCATCGAAGAAAAAATAGGTTGCTATTATTTTGTAACGCCAACTTATTATACTTTTCTTAAGGTAGATTTTAGTATCTCATTTCTGAGACGCTGCACCTGAAAAAAAAGCATGTTGGTTCCAAATGATTCTTCTCTTTACTTTAAAAAAGTGGTATCTGATCCGAGCCAAAGAAGCGGAGAAATGCAGTAAGGATCTTTAACCACCAACCTCTTTTAATTTGGGTTTTGGTGTACTTGCTTCTGGAAAAATCTTTTAATTTTTTCGCTTGTTCAGCTGTTTTTCTTCTGTTACAATGCTATGCTTCATAGCTACTCAACATTCCAGTAGAAACTATCGTTATGTTTGAAGTAAAACATCTTTAAAATAAAGTGTTAAAAAACATGTCCTATATTAACGATTTCTTCGTTGTAGTCCAAGATGCAAAAAGACAACAAATTTAACCAGCCCCCAATTCTCTTAAAATTTAAGAAATTTTTGCTCGAATTATTCAAAGCCCAAATTGACCTTCAAGGCCAAACCTTTTTTTTCATGTTTAATGCCCATCCTAACGTCGACTTTTGACAAAGGAAAAACACTTTATATTAGAGGGAAAGCGTCTTCTATGTCTAAGGCACAATTTGCATTCAAATATTTTTACAAGACATGAAATCTTCTGACCTAACGACAAGTTGGGGTTTTTGGCATTCAGTTACCACATTTCTCTATTAAAATTTGATAAAAATGTTTGTATATTCAGCCAAATCCGCTTGTGAGAAGATTTCGCACATATTGAAGGTTTAGTTGTTTTTATTTCAGCTTAAAACCATGATTGCTAAACTCACAAGAGTAGTGCTTTAACGCAACAGAGGAAAAGTATGCAAGGAGGACGGCCCGTTTCGGATTACCCACACGCAATTTCTCAAAATGAGTTCACAATAACTCATTAACCGCAAAGTGAGGCTACACGGACTTCCGAAAAAAGTTTCGACTAGTCGACCTTAGCCTTAACAATTTTTTTTACCAAAACTTCAGCTTCCCCCAAAAGTCGAAACATTGAATGTGAGAAAAAGTCCCACTTACAAATAATTTTGGTTCTTAAGTCACCCTAGTGAGAACCTTAAGACGCCGTAGCTATGTAATGAATTGAAAACATATAAGGTACCAGCTCTTGAAAAAGCCATCAACTAATGAATTTTGGAAAAATTAGGGTTACATTATTTGGCGCAAAATGACTCCCTAAGCACAATCCTTATCAAAAAAACAAACAAAATTAACGATTTCCGCTGCGATATCTTTTTGCAATAGCAGATTTATTAGCGTACTGCCAGTCGAGACATCTTGTTTCAATAAGCCATGTTGCATAGTGAAATCATAAGGCGATAATTCAATAATTGGAGTTTACCTCATAGTTCAGGCAATGTGGGTTATTTTTAAACCTTTGGGCTAAAACGATAAGCCCCTCGTCAATGATTCGTGGTGTTGACGCAGTGTAAATCAATATGGTCGCATTATCAATTCGTTAGATTTTTGGTATTGTTGCAAAATATCAAATAACCTCCATGTGGGCTAATTACAGTATTCGTGACAACATGAAGGTTTTAGTAACTAGTGCCCTTTTTCGTACCTGCGTCTCGCCAGCAAGCATTGCGGAATTTAATTTTTGCCGCCCCAAAAGCTGATCCTAGCTTTGCCACAGGGTACATCATCAACGGGCGAGAGGCCCAGAACATGCGCTCCTGACATTGTAATCGTTGAGCCGAACCCCAAACACAGCCACATTGTGTGGTACCATTATTCCAAACCTGGATCTTGACTGCTGCTCATTGCATTAGTGAACCTGTTGTATGGGTGTCATTGCTGGTTTGCATGTACGTTAGCGATGTCAATCGAGAAGACGCCATCACCGTGAAGTTGAATTTTTGGCAAGGGTACATTCGAGAACTACGATGGCGGTGTGGACGCCATAACGACATTGCTATACTCTGCAACGTCTCGGTACCCTTCGACTTCAATGCCTGGGTACCAACTGCAGCATTGGCCCGCTCCGAAGAAATTCATTCTGGCGAAACCCATTTGTAATGGATGGGGTCAACCCGAAAATGCTTATATCCTTACCAGCTGTGCCCAAGATTTGCAAACTGTCGAAAATCCAAATTGTTGAATGGAATACCCTGGCAAGGAAATGTTGCCCCGAATAACGTCCAATCCACCGAGACCAACGGCTGCTCTGACCTCTTTGCACAAAGCAATTTCTGCTTGCAATGGTGATTTCTGCGTGGTCGCATTGTCGTCGAACACGAAGGCGCTCTTCCGAGTTGATGGTATTGTATTCCTGGGGTTACATTCCTTGCGGTTTGCCAATATGCGTTCATTTACACCCGTGTCTCAGCAATTACATTGATGGGCTCGCAGGTCAAAACGCTACCTACACCATCCCTAAGCTAAACAATGCAATTTTGAATGTATGCATACGAAATACAATATAAAAAAATTAATAATTTGCCAAATGTAATATGAAAGTATTTGTTTAAGCTTCGCTGTCGCGATGTTAATTCTCATTCATGCACAAAAAAAAGTAGTAAACGATCTCGAGAACATTATTAAAAACTGACATTTTGGTAATTAAAAAATATAAACGTACAGTGATTTGCATAATGAGAACAAACATGGGCTATCCCTTCGTGACGAGCTTAAATATTGTCCATTTCAAGAATTGAAAAGGTTTGTAGTTTGACTTTCGGATTCAACAAATTCGATGAGAAAGATGTTTCTTCCACTGGATACCAATGACTATCCCACACCTCTAAACGTTGATGCGAACAACTTTTGGGTGGAATGAAGATCAGCTTATATTTTATCTTTGAATTGAAAATAATCCCACAGTCCAGTCATCTCTCGAAGAATGCTTCTGACGGACCGACTGAGGATAAATAGCCAAAAACAGAGTAATGAAGCAGAAATTGTTTAAATGTATGTCAACATTATTTTTAAATATGAACTATAGTTTCAGTTAGCATGCAAATCTACGTCTTGTCCTTAAGAGTACGAAGTATACGCTTTGACAAGAAAAAAATTATGTTTGTTCAAAATTAAATTCATGAATACCCAAAATATTATGTAAGCACATAAACTACCCGGTCACAGAATAAGAATGAGATGATATAATCATTGTCGATTTTCAGAATCTGAATACTTTGCAATCCAAAACTGTATCTTGAATACTGTATGCTTTTTATAAAGAATCAGCAAAGAGAAGTAATTTCAACAAAAACCATGTACATGAAACCGCAACATACCGGCGTAAGATTCAAGTCATTCGTCTCATACTTTTTCATTGCGTTAAGTACCAGTTTACATGATTGTAGAACTACAAACGTTACAGCAGTACTTGCCAGATTTTTTATGTACCGAAGTACTCTTCAATAAATATTTTCGAGTAAATTAAGAGCTTATCATCAGAAATTTATATAAAGATGGTCAGATAACAACTTATGTTAACATTTCTATTGCGAATTTCGCCATGTAGTTGGGCAGTTGCCAAACATGCTGCTGAATTCTATTTCCGCGAATTTCACAGCAGAACTTCGACGATCAGCTATATGCACCCCAAACCATTTCAATTAAGCCGAAATAAACCAAACTCCTTGCTTTTACAGTTGATGTGGAGTAAAATTTCTATTGCAATAAAATTCCCAATGCAAAATCAAGATAACTCTATTAGAAGCGTTGTTTCTTTTCTCCGTAAGAATGGGCCGAAAGCTCTCCTTCTTCCTTATCATAAAAAAGGCTTTGCCTATTTCCAATAATCACAATTTGTTGTTCTATTCTAAAATCCAATGCAACTACTCCAAATATGACGTTCATTGCGAAGTGTAAACCGCATCCCAAAAAAACGCATTTTTCACTGTAAAGCAGCTGTCCTTGGTGCATTAGTCTTTGACCTAAATAATAGTAAATCGTAACATTGTTCATCAGGAATGCAAGACGTGTTTTAGAAACGGGGTGTACGCAAGTTCGCTCCATAATTAGCGTGACACCCTGAAGTGAATTGACTTTACTGGCATACGATCTTTGAGGCCAGCAAGATGGAATGTTCCTGAGAATTGTATACGCATTTAATAAAATATTTTTTTTTTTTCCCATCATTATTCGTGCTGAGAGTTCGCTAATCCTTTTCCAAAAAACTTTTTCATATTGTACTGTTATTTTTTATTGCTGTTTTATTATCGAGCGAGGTAATATGCTCGATCAAGTACCACTCTATTAGTCTAACCATCGACCACTATAGAAGGTTGTCCACCTTAATATTCATCCGTAATTATTGGTATCCAGCGATAGCAATCTGGGTGGTGTTATGTTGCATTTTCTGTTAAGATTATCTTAATGGAATCGAGTACCAAATGACCATAAACCTTAGTTTTGACAAAACTATGAGATGGTATAGAAAATGGTTATTGTTATCAACTTCATATAGGGTTATAATTCGATTTTTGGCAATCTTAAGTTAGGCATACAAATATAAAAAACAGATTCGGTCTGGCGGGGGGACTGGTCGATTGTGTAAATTTTTCAAGGCAGACAAAGCTAAATTTTTCTTTTTTGCTTTCTAAATGGAAAATTTGACAGCATAATAATAACACCGCTGAAAAATATTTTGGGCAAATTATGCAAAAGTGGACCTGTATTTAAAAATTGTGCACAATAAAATGGTTATGAGACTCAACTGGCTGTAACATGTGAAATGAAGAGTGTACATGATGAGTGGCAAGTATTTGAAATGGTATGTCAATGTGCTACACATCGTTTCTTGATAGACATTTTGAGAGATCACTAACATATAAACGAGAGATATTAATGAGAGCAATCGAAATATGTATGAGATTATGGTTGCGTGGGTGGGAGGCTTTGTACGAGTAGTTCTTTACAAGATGAATAACATACAATCAAGGAACATAAAAATTGATGATACTTTATGAATCATGATCACAATACACGAAAAAACAGTGATCCACCTAACACTCAAAAAAAAGTGAACTCTCCTAATTTCACTAAAAGCCAATTTAACTCATATTACTTACATAAGAATCACTATGTTGGAAAAAGTTTACTTTACCTCCAACATAATTTTTGGTACGATTAGTTAAATGAACCTAAAACACAGGAAAAAATTATGACAAAAATAAGCATAAAAGGCTTTCATAATTGTGTATGTTCTCAAAATGTTCATTATTTCTCTAAATCTTGTAAACTTTACAAAATGTGTTCATCATGATTCGTATGCGCGCCAGCTAAAGACATTCTTGCATTTGACTCAAGATTTCTCTTAAAACTACAAAATTTTTTCTTTAAGCGAAGTGCAAAAACTTACGTTTATGTCCTAAATAAATTTCTTGAATTCTGTCGAAAAAATATTTATCTATTTTTACCATATCCGGACGTGATGCCAGCGCGTTGTAATAACTGTTTACGTTAAACATTTTCTAAAAAAATTTCAAAATTTAAAATATATCCAGAAACTTATATTCCTGGTGGTTCACCTGTTTTTCAGTGAGAAAAAAATATGCTAACAGAAAACTAAGATTATTTTTAAAAAATTTTAACTAAACAGTATTAGCAAACGCGACATCACGCCCGATATCAGCAAAAATAGGTTAATATTTCTCCCAACAAATTCAGAAAATTTATTAGACATAATTGATCTGTTTTTTTACTAGTTAAAGAAAATTTGGTAGCATGTCTCTTCAGTAGCTCACACGAAGTTCAAGATGGGCGTATTTGTAGTAACATCGACCAAATTCGAATGAAATAATGAACTAATTTGGTGAGGAAGTGGCGAAATTTAGTAAATCTTTATGCTTGATTGTGTATACGCTTTTACCATTTTTTCTAGTTCATTTAATAACGTACCAAAAAATTATAAACAGTCCAAGACCTCGCTCGCAGAAAATATAATAATTCCATGAACTAAAAATAAAGTTAACTTGGCTACGGTGAAATGGGCATTGTCTTTCTGTAATGGTTCCCACAGACTTCCATACAATCGATTTCAGATGACCGAGAATTGATTTTTTCATCCTGCAAATGTACTTCCTGCTACCAACTAATTCGTCATATAGTGCTTTGAAAAAATAAAGACTTTATTGAAAAATTAGTTTGCCTTGCAAGCCCACAAAGGAGGGCAACAATTCTCTTATTTTTAGAATAGACGATAAGTAGCCGATTCAAATGTTGTTGCTTGGCTAGCACCCTGATTCTCGCTACAAATATTTATTCTATGTAAGCTTCCAAAAGATAATTTCCATTTCCATTTAATGACGAAATTTCATAGGCGGTCCATTGTACTGCGTCGCGATCCATTGCATGTATCGAGTTGACCTAGTATAGACGAAGGAACGCAGGTAATGGTGCCAGGTGTGTACCATGAACCAACCACGCAGTTCGTAAGCGTCTTGGTGGTTTTTACGACGCAGTGGAACCACCCAGAATCACCATTGCAAGCGCCATCGGGTAGTTCCGCAGTGTAGGTTGCAAAATGTTTACATCGCAACGTTTTGGTTGCTGGGAAGGCCTCTATTGAGCAGCTCAGAATAGCCAAATAATGGTTGACATCCAAGATGTTTGGCAACATAGGTAGGTGAGTATCCGGAATTGTCGTTGTCCCACCGACAGAGTTACCCATTCCAAATGTTCTCCCATATTTACCCCGAGATCTCTCGCCTCCAACAGCGCTCGCATCGCACCCCCCCAACAACGGCGGAGGAGGAGGAAAAAAGAGAGATCCCGGTAAGATATTGAAACATTGAGGAACGCTCTTCGGTTGGGTGACAGAGACAATTCCGGATAATCCACCTAGCTATGTTCGCAACACTTTGGATGTCAACATTATTGGCTATTCTGAGTGAAAGAGGCCCTTGCCCAGCACACGCAAACGTGGCCCGATGTAAACATTTGCACTAGCACCTGGCCGGAACTACGCGTGGGCCCGCTTGCAATGGTGACTTCTGGTGGTCCACTGTCGTAAGACCAAAGACGGCTACGAACTGGTTTGGTGTGGTATTTCATGGGGGTTCAGCACCCTGCACATTACCTGGTAATCCTTCTGTCTATACTGAGCGTCAACTCATAATGCAAGGGATCGCGGATACAATGACCGCTATGACAATTCTCATTAAATCAAATGGAAATTAACTTTGAAGTCCACTAAAGTAACAATAATTTGTACCGAAATCAAGGTGTAGCCAAGCAGACAAACACATTTGAATCCGCTACAGATCTATCCTATCTAAGAAGAAGATAAGAAATTGTTGCTTCCTTTGGTGGCTTCTCCAAGGCAAACTAATTTTTCAATAAATGTCTATTATCTTTTCAAAGCATATAACGATTAGCTTTGGTAGCGCGGAATACATTTGATATAGAAAATGCAATTTCTCGTCAAGGTGAAATGATTGTATGGAAGTCTGTGGAACAATACCAAAGAAGACAAGCTCGAATTTCACCAAAGCCAATTTACAACCTTTATTTTAGTTCATGGAATTACTTATATTTGGAGCGAGGTTTCTTGACTTTATAATTTTTTGCGTACGTTATTTAAATGAACTAAAAAATGGGGAAAATATGCACAACATCAGCATCACAGATTTACTAAATTCGCATTCCTCACCAAATAGTCATTGATCTCTCATTCAAGTTTGTACATTTTACTACCAAATACGCAGCATCTTGAAGCTGTACGTGCTGGTACTAAAGACATGCCTACGCCAAATCTTCTTTAACTAGTAAAAACAATAATGTGCTAATACATGATTTCTTGATTTGTTGAGAAATAGTATACCCCTACTTTGTTGTGATATCGGCGTGATGTCGCGTTTTGTAATAACTGTTTAGTTAAAATTTTTAAAAAAATCCTTATTTTCTATTAACCCCATATTTTCTCTTCCTAACACCTGAAACAAACACGTGAACCACCCAAAGGCAAAGATAACTTTCGATTAATTTAGAAAATTGATTTTCTTTAGGAAAAATTTTACCTAAGAAAGTATTAGCAAGTGCTGGCATCACTCGATATGGTAAAATAAAGTAAATAACTTTTCGACAAATTCAAGAAATATTTATTAGACATAATAAGTTTTTTCATTGTTAAAGAAAATTTTGTAGTTTTAAGAGAAACCTCTGGAAGTTTCAACAATTGCAAGAATACGTCTTTTAGTGCCCATTACCGAAGTTCCATGATGAACACACTTTTGGTTAAAATTTACAAATTTAACAGAAATAAGAACTATTTTGTGAGAATAAGAAATTATGGAACCTTTATGCTTATTTTTGTATAATTTTCCTGGTGTCTTTAGTTCATTTAACTCAACGTAGCGCAAAAAATTATTTAGTAACAGTAACTTGTTCCCAAAATCACATGATTCTACGAACTAATATAGAGTTTAAATTGGCTTTAGTGAAATTAGAGAGCTGCACTTTTCTTTTGAGTGTACCGGCGTGGATCACTGTTTTTTTGCAGTGTATCCTTGGTATCAATATACAATAAATGTTCATCAACTTTTAAGTGTTCCATTTGATGTATGGTACTCTATCTTGTAAAAAACTACCTCGTACAACACGCCTCCCAACAACCCACCGCACCATTAATCTCAATACAGTATCGTTCTCTCCTTTAATACTCTCGTCGTTTATATGGCTTAGTGATCTCTCAGAAGTCATCACAAACGGATTGTACGCACATTGACATAGGCCATTTCCAACACATACTTTGGCCACTCCCACATACACTCTTTCATTTCCCCCATGTAGGCACAGTGATCTAACATAAAACCATGTTTATTGTCACCAATTTTTAGATTACACGGTGTCACCTTTTGGCATCACTTTGCAAATATTTTTTCAGCGGTGTTCATTATTATTGCTGTCACCAATTTTCCATTATAAAAGCCAAGAAAAAGAAAAACTTAGCTTTTGTCTGCCTGAAAATTTACACACGATCTGCCAAGTCGGGCAAAGACCCGAATCCTCGTTTTTTAATATTGCTATTGCCTAACTTAAGATCTCTCAAATCGAATTATACACGCTATATGGAAGTGATAACCAAATAACCATGTTCTTATCATCTCATGTTTCTGTCACAATAAATTTATGGTGCACCCGCCCCCCCGAACCCCGCCCAAAAAGAGAATCATTGTACTCCGATATTTTTTCCCCCAAAAATAAGATAATCTTAACAGAAATCGTCAAACAAAATAAAACCACACTCAGATTGCTATCCGCTGATACCAAAAATTAAAAACATGAATATAAGTGGACAACTTCTATAGTTGGTCCATGGTAGACTAATAGAGTTGTGTAACATTGATAAAGAAGCATATACCATCGCCTCGAATAATAAAGAAGAATAAAAAAATAAGTACAATATGAAAGTTTTTTGGAAAGGAATTAGCGAACTCTCCACACAATACATGAATGAAAAAAAAAAAATATTTTATTAAATGTATACAATTCCTCAGGAAGCATCCATTTGTGGCTCAAGGATCGTATGCCAGTAAGAGTCAATTCACTTCAGGTGTCATGCGTAATTATGGAGAGCACTTGCGTATAACCCGTTCTGAAAACACTCTTGCATTCCTATGAACAATGTTACATTTACTATTATTTAGGTCAAAGACTAAAATGCCTACCCAAGACAGCATGCTACAGTGAAATGCGTTTTTTTGGGATGGTTTCACTCGTCAATCGACACGTCCCATATTATGAGTAGGTTGCATTGGATTTAGAATAGAAAAAAAATTGTGATTTTATTGGGAAGATAGGCAAAGCAATTTTTTATGATAAGGAAGAGAGAGTTCCCATTTCTTACGAGAAACGAGAACAACGCTTCTATAGATAATCTTGTTTTGGCATGGAACTTTATTGCAATAGAAATTTACCCTCCACCATCAAAATTAAAAAGCAAGAAGTTGATTATTTCGGATTATTGAATGTTTGGGGTCATATAGTGACGTCCGAAGTTCTCTCGTGAAATTCGGGAAAAGTAGAACCTCAAGACCACATGTTTGGCAGACCTGCCAAATACTATGCGAAATTCGCAATAGAAATGTTAACAATAGGAGTTCGTTCCTGACCATCCTTTATCAGTAAATTTTCTGATATAAGCTCTTAATTATCGAAAAAATATTGAAGAGTACTCTACATACCCAAAAAAAACTCGGTTTCCCGCAGACGGCTTTAACGCTGTACCGGTTTTTGTTGGACTAAAAACTATTAATTTCTACTGTATCGTTTAAAACGCAATTGAAAATAAAGTATTGAAGTATCGAATTGAACCGATGATAACACTCCACTGTATTCGCCGAGGTAGGCGTGTGGCCGAGGTTTTCCAATGTAATACAAATATTTTTGTTTTTGTAAAGGCGTATAACTCCTTGGCGGACTCTTTAAAAGGAAGACGATAGAGCTGCTAACCGAAAATATAGATCTATATTTAAATAATAAGGTTGACATAGCATTTAACCATTTCTGCTTCATTACTCTGTTTTTGCTATTTATCCTCAGTCAAGGTCGTCAGAAGCATTCTTCAGAGATGACTGAGTGGGATTATTTTCAATTTCAAAGGAAAAATTAAACGCTGATCTTGCATTCCCACGCAGACAATGTTCGATCAACGGTTTAGAGGTGTGAGATAGTCATTTATCTAGTGAAAGAACATCCCTTTTCTCATCATTTGGTTTGATCCTGAACCGTCAAACTAACAAACTTTCAAATTGAAATGATAATATTATAAACTCGTCTCGAAGGGATAGCGCCTGTTGTTCTCATTATGCAAATCATGTAATCTGAATAGTGTTTTTTAATTACAAAATGTCAGTTTTAATAATGCTCGATGATCTACATAGTGATGAATTGGAAAAGCTCGAACACGGCGAAGGCTAAACAATACTTTTCCATATATTATTTGCAAAATATATTTTTATTATGTTATTTTCGTAATACAATTAAAAATGCCCATTGTTTAGTAGATGGTGTAGTAGGCGTTTTGAACC
>PGFW01030287.1:3727-17108 GCA_003123925.1 Haematobia irritans | reverse complement strand
TCTAAATGGCACAGCGAACGTGAATGTGTCAAATTTTGAAACGGTTCAATTGCCTCGCACCTGAATTATTTTCACATTTCAATAAAACTACTTGAAATTGTCATCTTAGATTTTTGGGTTTTTGCTCTCTTTGAAATATGTATATCGAAATAAACCGCAGTATGGTAAATTATCAAAATGAATATTTGAGAATGTTATATCGATTGGAAATTGTTTGAGATATTTCGTGAATAGTTTTTGTTCTATTTTGTGGTTAATTATAGAGGATTAATTTGGAATGGGGAATCGTTTAGGGAAATTTTATTTGTATTTGAATTGTATCAGTTTGTATAACAGATTATCAAACATAATAATCTTCTTGATAATATATAGAAAGATGAAAGGGTAAGTTTTCCGAATGAGCACGAGCTGTAAATTGGGAATTTTTTTGGCTGATATGTAACTCAACAAATTAAAGTTATATTTTTTTCATTTTTGTATCCTGCGTTAAACTAAAATGCAACGTATTATAACTTAGTACATATGTTTGAAAAAACCAGAAGGAGACGAGATAGACACATGGTGTCTTTAATAATAATGCTCAGGGCCGGCCGTGATGTCGATCCAGCCATGTTCATTTGTCTGTCTGTGAGTATATTTTGTGTGCAGTTTTAGTCCAATCGACTCCAAATTTGCATAAGTATGTCTTTTGGGTTGGAATAGAACTCCAATATATATCTTATATACTTATATGGTCCCAGAAGCCATAGTTTTACCCTGGCTTGCTTTAAATTTTGCATGGATAAGATAAGATGTGCCAAATGTGGTTGAAATCGGTTCATATAGCAATTGAAACTTTGTGCAGGGATTAGAATTAACATTGTTGCTATGTATGCCAGATTTGGTTGAAATCGATTCAGATTTAGATATAGCTCCCATAATATAGAACTTTCGCTCAGTTTCCAACTTATATTGGCGTAGTTTTTCTCCGATTTAGTTTCCTAACGTGTGTAACATCGTCCAGTTATTAGGCGGTTTAAATTCCTAAGTCCAGAAGTGATATTAAATGGAATTTTTTTTTAAGAAGTTTGAAACAAAAATATATATCTATTATTGGCCGCAATGATGAAAGCACATTGTATGTTGTATAGTGCCCAACTTACCTCCAAAATGTTTCCGAACGTCTAAAGTCGCAACCAATTTAAGATCCCGACATTTTTGGTGGCAACTGTTCTGTAAAAATGAGTGGAATTGGTGTGGCTGTAGATGCTGCCATGAATCAATAAGAAAATTTACCAGACATTCCCTTCAAACCAATGAGCTTGGATTTTTACAATAAGTTTGACTTAGATCTTGCAGTTGGATCACGTCATGTTTTGGGTTACTGGTATAGGAACAGAATGATAGGCCTGTATGCAATTTCTTATGGTAAGATCTGAATGCTGTTGTTCGAGGGATTGATCCCACACGAAAGAAAAAAAACGTTTGAAAACATAAACCGAAAAACGTTTTTCTTTTGTTAGAGCTTTTGAATTGCTTCGAAAAGTATTACTGTTATCACAAAAAAAATTCCTTTGTTACAAAAATGTTTATTATAACCCTGGCGCCAACCTGTGGAACAGGGGATTATAAGTTAGTGATATGTTTTAACACACAGATAGGAGACCGAGATTATGACACATGGTGTCTTTGGCAATAATGCCTCAGGGTGGTCGCCTGAGTCCGATATAACCAATGTCCGTCCGTCCGTCCGTCCGTCTGTCCGTCCGTCCGTTCCGTCTGTCCTGTGAACACACTTTTTGGTGATCAAAGTCCTAGGTCGCAATTTAAAGCCAGGATCGCCTTCCAAATTTGGTCACATGTTCCTAATGTGGGTCGAAGAATAGAACCCTATTGATTTTGGAAGAAATCGTTCAGGATTTAGATATGAGGACTCCGGCATATATATCTTTCGCCCGATATGGACGTTATATGGCCCCAGAAGCCCAGATTTTTGGCCGAATTTTTGGTTGAAATTTTGCAGCTAGGAGTAACAAATTAGTAGTATAGTTAAAGTGTGGGCAAAATTGAATTGAAATCGTTCAGATTTAGATAATAGCTCCCATATTAATATTTTTCGCCCGATAGGACTAATATGGTCGCTAAAAGCATGAGTTTTTGCCCGAATTTGTTGAAATTGACACGCAATGGGAGTAGAATTTAGCATTGTAATGCTATGCGATGCCAAAATTGCGTTGAAATCGATTCAGATTTAGATATAGCTCCCATATATATCTTTCGGCCGATAAGCACTTATATGGACCGCAGAAGCCAGAGTTTTATCACCGATTACCTTGAATTTTGCACAAGGAGTACAATTAGTATTGTAATTAGTTGTGTGTGCCAAATTTGCATTGAATATCGGTTCAGATTTAGATATAAGCTTCCATATATTTTTTGCCCGATATGCGTCATATATGGCCCCAGAGGCCAGAGTTTTGGCCCAATTTGTTGAAATTTTTGGCACCTAAGGATAAATTAGTAATATAGTCATGTGTGCCAAATTTAGAATTGAAGATCGGTTCAGATTTAGATATATCTCCCATTATATATGTATTTCTGATTCGACAAAAAAAAATGGTCAATAAATACCAACATTTTCCTTGTTAACGCCACTGCTAGTCGAAAAGTTGTAAAAATAAAAAAAAAATAAAAAGGTAAAAGAAGTAAAAAAATGGAAAAAATAAAAATAGTAAAAAAAAAAAAAAAAAAATAAGAAAAAAAAAAAAAAATAAAATTAAAAAAATAAATAAAAAAAAAAAAAAAGAAAAAAAAAAAAGATTAAAAAAAAAATAAAAAAAAAAATAAAAAAAAAATAAACATTGAAAAAAAAGAGAAAAAAAAAAAAAAAAGAAAAAATATATAAAACAAAAAAAAAAGAAAAAAAAAGAAGAAAAAAAAAAAAAAATATAAAAATAAAAAATGACTCTAATTGTTCCTAAACTTTAAATAAGCATATATGATCGAGCGATAAATCATAAATAAACTTTTGCGAAAGTTTTTCCTTAACATTGCATTGCAGTAATTTAAATGTTTCCCATATTTATAGCCCTGGCGCCACAACTGTGAAAATCTGTGTTCCACCCTAGCAATTAGCCACTTAAATTTTGCGTCTATAAGATTTTGTAAAAAGTCTATCAATTCTTTTTTTAATTATGTCAAAATTCGAGTGATATTTAAAATGTATGTATTTGGGACAAACGCTTTATATATAGCCCCACCCAACACATTTGACGGATGTGATATTGGTATCGGAAATTTTAGAATCTACAAAGTGTGCAGGGTATAATATTTAGTGGCCCAGCCGCGACTTTAGACTTTCCTTACTTCTTTTTTAATAAAAAAAGTTATTTTTGAACCAACGACACAGTCCATTATCGTTATATCAAACACTCTTCTTTTTCTGACTTTAGGGTTTTAAATAAAACACATTTTACAAGTTATAGTAAAATTTAAATTAATAGAATGAGTAATGTTGACATTTGTTTCGTAATCTTCCGACCATATCTGGCATATATGTAAAAAAAAAAACTTTTGGTCAAAGCAGGGAATCGAAGCCCAGGACCCTGTGCATGCAGAGCGGACTGTAGCAACCACTGCTCCCGGCGCCCAACTTAAATGTATTTTTCTGTTAAATAAACTTTGGTTAATTCCGGCTTCGTGAGCGTCCGCAAGCTATGCTATATAAAATATAACTTATTATGGGTAATTGTCTATTATGACATAGGGCTTTTCTCTTTAACACTGGATGCAGCATTTGTGATGGGCTATCCAGAACATCGTTGCACTGGCTGTTCTTATCCAGAACATCTCACCAGTGCAAGTCGAGTCGGTGTTACCAGATGGCCATTTTGATAAGTTGACGCTTTTTAGTATCACAATAGCCCAGTTTATTGTGATTAATTTATCGAATATCATAAATTCAAAAGTGATACAGTTGTCATGAATACATCCAGGCAGTACATATTTATAACTTTATTGAGCATTTCATACATTAAAACTTTAGATTTCACTTGTTTTCCTGTGATTGCTTTTTTAAATAGCTGATGACAAGTGTTGCATATTTTTAGAGATGTCCTGGATAAAAAAACGAGTTACTCTCGTTTTCTTTTAGTCCGTGACTGGCTTTTAGGGTATCCAGTGCAAAGAAAACAGTCCTAATAGCGGGCTACATTAGCCTCAGTGGATAGTGTTGTTAGCTTATAAATTACATTGGTCCGCGGTTCGATCTCCGTCCTGGCGAAAGGTAAAAAAATGTTAAAAATTTATAAAATCGTATAATTTCTTCTACATTGTTGTAATTAGCAGAAAAGGTGCTAAGAACTCAAAAATTCTCGTGAAGTTAGAAAGATTGTGAGGGAAAATGCAATTATCCAGAAAAAAAATTTTATGAGTTAGTCCTTATGAAAATTGTTTTTACATCCGGAAAAGATAAACGTTTATCACAAAAAGTATATAGCTTTTCCTTCCAATACGCTTCCTTTCAACGAAAAGCAAATGAGATAACGAACTTTGTTTGTCTAAAATTTCGTTTTGGGAGGAAAGAATTTTATTTTTTTGCGTGCAGGTTTAATAAAAATGGTATTAACCCTTTCATCCTACGGGCATATCAGCATACATTTTGTAACTAATATTCTCATGAACAAAGCACTTTATCCTAACGTATGGGAAAACACTCCCAAAATTATACCACGGTTTAAAGGTTAGGTTAGTGGCAGCCGATGTATCAGCTCAACTTGACTAATCAGTCGCATTGTGATGACCGACATTTGGTGAACTTTCTCGTTTTTCTTCTTTTTTTATACCACTACCTAAGAACCAAAGAAAATTAACCGTCCGCATAGGTATTCGCTCTGCTATTTCTCAAAAGGTTGTTGAGAAAGATAAAGATTTTGGGATGAGAAGAATTCATATACTACTTGACCAAAATGACCTATATATGCTTAAAACGTATCCTTATTAGTTATTCTATAAGAAACAAGCAACCAATTGGGAGATGTCTAGAAAAACAATTTTACAAGAGAAAAACTGTAGGTCCCATTTCCGAAAAAATTGATCAAAATTCAGCATTTGTTGAAATTCCAAATTGTGGAGTCTACAACTTGTATTGTGACAATAGACAAAAATAGACATTCGCAGAGTTTGGAGGGTTCTACAAGTTCTAACCAGCAAAGAAAAAATAAAATAATTTGGTTCATAATTGCGGATTTGAAAGCTAAAACAAAATATCTTACCCTCGAGGTGACCAATTTTCAACGCCTACAGGTCAGGCCGTGGATGCTCTACGGACCCAAAAACTTGCCATTTTAGAGGAAAATAGGTCAGATTTAACACAAAGAAAAAAAGTTATGTTTATATCTTTATTCGTTCAAAAGTTGCAGAATATGCAGACATTATTCCAAAAACAATTAACGAGCCAGTTGCCTCTTACATAGTTGATTCCCTACTTTTTGATGCATCATGAGCGGATACCGGGATCCACTGTTTTCCCCCTGTGGTAGCCATTGTACCATTTAATGCTGTGAGCCAATGGTTATCATTACAGCCGTAATCATTTATTTTATCTTGGATTTAACGTTAGTATATAGGAATTACACTGTTTATCCCCGCCTTTGTATCTGACTGTATCCATTTCAGCTGCGCTCCGGGGCCACAGGTAAGCATCTGCAACCGTATCACTTGACATGGATGGATACAAGTATCAGCAAAGGAAACATGTTTTCCATCATCAACATCGTTAAAGTGTTACAGTGGGTTGATAATCTCTCATTGGCGGTTCGACGACTCAACCCGTGACTTAAGGATGCTGGGTTTCGTCGGCAAGTGGCATGAATCAGACGCGACGGCTGGTCACGAACGAGTAAGAGGGAGTGGCAACGACCGCTGCCGAAGCTGCCGAAGCAACAACACATTCATCTTAACGCGGTTCGTCCGCTTAGGATTCGTCTTTCGCATCCGAAACACAGTAGAGTAGAATATCCCGACTACTTTCTCCTCTATCCTTTCCCTTTCCCCCTTCTCTAGTAACAACCCTCCCTTCAACGCGGTTCGTCCCGCTTACGCGACTCGTTCGCTTTACGCATCGGCTTGCTTACCGGCAGGTTGTCCGCTTACGCGGATTCGTTCCTACGCGGTTCTCGTACCGTTCGCTCCGCTTACGCGATTTTCGTTCGCTTACGCGGTTCGTCCCCTTACGCGGTTCGTCGCTTACCGATTCGTTCGCTTAACGCGATTAGTTGCTCTACGCGGTTCGTTCCGCTTACGCGGTTCCGCTTCGCGTTACGTATTCGCTTCGCTACGTTCGCTTGTACCGCGGTTTCGTCCGCTTCAACTCTGTATTCCCCTGCCCTCTTTGTTACAGAAACAGGTCGAGCTCCATCGGCCGTCACCATCATCACCCTCGGTATACGAGCACGCCGGCGACTCAACTGTGCACCTCTCGTCACGAACACCATCATTAAATCAACGTCCCCGACCATCGTCGACCAAGAATCCATCATCGTCATCACGCTCGAGATCAGCAACTGACATCAACATCATCACCACCACACAACACGTCGTCAGCACCACACTCCACCCGTCGTCATCTGTCCCGAACATCATCAACCCCGACATCCTCCGTCATGCATCAGTACACAACACGATAACCCGATCCACCGTTCGTGCACCGTGAACCCAAATCAAGTACACCGTCGTCGGCCCGACACCATCGCTCCAGTACAACGAACCTGTCAGGCCCGACCGCACCGTCCGTCACCTCCACGATCAAGCTCGCACGACCCACCGTTCATCTTCGTGCCCGAACAACACCAGGCCCGATAGCCCGCGTCATCACCGTCACGATCAACGTCGGCCAACTCATCGATTCATACGCACACGAACATCATTGCCCGACCCCACCATCCATCAACGGTACACGAACAGCCTCTGCCCAATATTCGTCACACCAGCAGTTCATCGGCCCTGTCATCATCGTAATCCACATCAACCTCGCCGCAGCAATATTCGTCCACTCACACCCCCGCGCTGCACGATCTCGTCATTCGTCCGATTCAACCCAGCCCAACATTGCCTAGTCCAAAGCCCCGTCAGTTCGTCGCCAATCATTGCGCCTTACCTCACGATTGTATCTGTACCTAAAAAGAATTACAATAAAACCCTCATAAATAGTATATAGTCGTTGTTATTATTTCAAGGCTTGTTGGATCCTTGAAAGACAACCACTGGACGGCATGGCCCTACTCAGCCCACGCAAGAAAACCCGTTACAACAAGTATATACGCCCGTAAGTTCGGCCAGGCACGAATTCTATGTACCCTACACCATGGATGAGTAGAAACTCTACGAAAGACTGTCATCCACAATCGAATTACTTGGGTTGTGATATCTTAAAACTTCTTAACATCGTTTTCTAAATTGTGAGTTAGTCCATACGTGGTAGAGAGCCAGAATTGAAATATGGGGGTCGCTTATATGGGGGCTATATAAAGGGTGGTTAAATTGTAAGGGCCGATGTTGAATGTGAACCACACCTAAAAGCCAAGTTTTTTTCCGAATTTTATTTGACATTTCTCTATTTCACTTTACCTCAATTTGAACATGTAGAGATGCACAATCCAACAACGTGTTAAATGGTTCTAAGAAAGGCAACAGTGGATGATCAATTTCGAAGAAAATCATCTTCAGCGATGAGGCACATTTTCACCTCAGTGGATCATAAACAGAATTGCGCATTTGGGCGAATGAGACCAAGAGTGATTGTGAAAACCATCGCACCCACAAAGAGTGACTGTTTGGTGCAGTTTGGGCGGCGGCATCATCGGGCCGTATTTTTTCCAAAATTGAGGCCGGTCAGGCAGTTACTGTGAATGTGTTCGCTATCGTGAGGATGATAACGAACTTGTTATGGCCCGAATTGGAAGATATGGATGTGGACGATATAGTGGTTTCAGCAGGACGGTGCCACTGCCACACAGCTAAGAAACAATGCTCTTTTGCGCAACAAATCAATGGCCGTGTATCTCACGTAATGGCGATGTCAATTGGCCCAAGTATCATGTGATTTGCCCGTTGGCTTTTTTCTTTGGGGTTTTGAAAGAAAAGGTGTACGTCGATAAGCTAGCAACATTCAAAGAGCTAAAGGATGAGATAATTCGGCACATTAACGGCATACGAACCTCCATTATGCCTCAGCGTCATCGAAAATTTGGACCATCGGAATGGAAGGTGGTCGCGCGAAATTTTGATTCCAGCCATAATTGGAGTAATACAATATATCATAATAAAATAAAATTACAATATTCCTAAATAGTTTGTGTTTTATTCAAATCAACCATCGGCCTTTTGAAATTTAACCACCCCTTTGCAACTATAACTTGAGACTCGTATCGACAATCACTCTTCTGTCCCCAACCGATAAGAAGATTCTGGGAAGCTATTACTGCCCGGTGCTTCAACAGAACACCTAATGTTGGCAAACATACAGCATGGTTCCGGCTCGGGCAGAGCGCAACCACAGCGTTGGTGTGATGTAAAGCCAATCATTGCAGAGGGGTACTGAACGTAAGAGGCCGCATAAGGGTTCGATTCTCGATGGCATTGACTTGTCTAAAGCGTTTGATACGGTGAGTCACACACGCTCTTGGGGAGATATTTTGGGAACAACCCTTCCATAATCTTAAGAGATGGCTGCGCGAGCTATATGGCTGGAGACATGCTCCTATGTGGAATTGCAGAGGGAAAAGATAGCGCCCAGGATGGAACAAACAGGACATTACCTCAAGCGGTTATTGTCCCCCCTCCTTTTCAATTTTACGGTGGCTGGAGCTCCGCCAACCAGCCACAGATGTCCACCTGATAACCTATGCGGCACGACTGTTCCCTAGTGACTACCAGGGTAGGGACGATTAAGGGAGCTTGGGAGGTGAGATTAACGATTACACTATTCTGCAACTTAGGGATTGTCTTTGTCAACAGGGAATCTGAAATTTCTGCCCCAAATCGACCGCAAGACCATTTCCACACATGGACTAAAGAGGTGAACATGGAACTTCATATCCACATTCTGGCAGAGTATCGCCCACATGCAAGAACCCAAGGTGTCTTGGTGTGACGTTTAGATAGCCGTTCTTTTTTTTGGTAAACATGGAAATCGGTAGCAAAGAAGGTTGGGAACGAACAAGATCTGAAGGCACGGGGCTGGTAGCACCTGGGGAAAGATAAAGGAGACGCATACAAACAGGACTTACGAGTCTATTGGATCGTCCCTTATCATTTATGCAGCACCCCGTTTGGACTACAGTATTACGCATACCCAATGGAGAAAATCTTCGACGGTGCAAAAATACTGACTTGCGGATGCAACTGGATGTCACTCTGAAACTCCAAGATAAGACATCTGTAACATGAGGCAAAATGCATCCGGTAGGCAACCACGACCCTCCCTCACCCAACCCAGCCACCTGAAAAGTGAAGGATGGAAAACCACCCAAAGCATTGCCCACATCCCAGCGAGGCAACGACGAAAGGCAGGCCCATTCGGTTTTCGATTCTCAGGAGGGCCTACGGTCAATTGACATGTGTTCGGCGATGACAGCTGAATGCGAATAAGACGGCACTGAGGCAGTGCACACGGCAGCGGTTAAAAGAATGCATTAACATCCTACCAGTCGCTTTGTACGGGGGGAGACCCCACCAATCACGCCTGAAGATGAAGACCGGCTTTCCTAAGAGCCAGGGTCGGGCTACTCCAGCAAGATCGGGGATCTCCAAGTACCTAATAGTTATGCCTCTCCCTTCTGAACCCAGCAATTCAGGATGTGCCGAATTGTGACACTTCGCTCAATATCACGAAGGCATCCTTTGAGTTCCTGCTAACCGACCGACCTTAACACCAATTCACTCTGACACACCCGTAGAGGCAGCTTCGCTTCCTCCGAACCCTGGATGTTACGCGTTAGAGGTCTATTCCTAGTAAATTGTTTTTTGTCTTTCCGTTGATTTTGTCTACTTGTTTCTGTCATACAAAATTCCCAAGGCGGCAAAAAACAACAACACAACTATGAACTTGATACTGGACCAATTTGTGCGATTGGGGATCGATTTATCTGAGCGAATATAAAGTATAAACACGAGATGGACTAGTTAATGCTGGTTGTAAAAATAACATACTAGCATACATTGTACCAAATTTCAACTGAATCGGATGAAATTTGCTCTCCAAGAGGGCTCCAAAACCAATTTCGGGATCGGCGTTTATATGGGGCTATATATATAGGGGACTCGATATGAGACTCACTTTTGGCATGGGCTGTTAAATACTTATACTACCATGACGTACGCAAATTTTAGAGCGATCGGGATGATTTTGCTCCCAAGAGGCACCGGAGTTCAAATCTGGGGATCGGTTTATATGGGGAGCTATATATAATTTGGACGGATATGAAGCCAATTCTGCATGGTTTTGGATACCATATACTAACTATCACACGTACTAAATTATAAACCCCGAACTCGATGAATTTTGCTCTTCCAAGGGGCTCCGGAGGTCAAACTGGGACGTTTAATATGGGGGCTATATATAATTATGGACCGGTGAGACCATTTTGTTCATGGGTTTTAGAGATCAGTATGTGACACCATGTAAAAAATTCAGCTGGCATCGGATGAAATTGGCTCCGTAGAGTCACCGAAAGCCAAATTTTGGGGGTCCGTTTTATGGGCTATACGTAAAATGAACCGATGGCCCATTTTGAATACCGTCGAGCCTGCAGCAATAACAACTACTTGTGCCAAGTTTCAAGTCGATAGCTTGTTTCGTTCGCAAGTTAAGCGTATTTCAACAGAACAACCTTACGGCGGACTATCTCAGATCGACTCAGAATTTCACAACGAATGCAGAAAATATATACTTTATGGGGTCTTAAGCAATATTTCGATTGTTACAAACGAAATGACAAAGTCAATATATCCCCAACTCATGGTGAAGGATAAAAAAGAATTTGGAACTATAATTTCTGTCCGTTCGTCTATTCGAAATCACACAACTTCCGAAGAAATAAGCTATCACTGAACTTGCACAGATTAGCTATTACTGTGGCTCAGATGGTATTGAAATGGCTAATTAATGTAATTTAATCCCCCAATATAAAGGATGTGTCTTGCTTCGCTGTTTGTCGAACGGACAGACATTGCCTAGATCAACTCAAAATCTACTACGACCAACAATTTTATACTTAATGGAGGTGAGATAAATTAGTAAGTGTGTTATAAAAAGAGAGTGAGAATTAGTAACTTTGTCAAATTATTTAAATTTTGTCGAAAAAAAAATATCTAATCCATTGTAGAAAATTGAAAATATTGAGATCAAACGTTATGACAAACCTTACGAATACCATTATTGTAAAATCATAAAGAGAGTAAGATTAGTAAATTCGACATATTATTTAATTTGTCGAAAAAATTCTAAAATCCATTCATAGAAAAATTCATTATTGAAATATTTTAGATCAAACATTTAACAAATCAAACAAAAATTATACAATGATTTATTGCAATTATATTTACAAATGTTTAATCACTTTCAAACAACACTGAATTCAGATCATCACCCAAAAAGTGATTCAAATTCAGTGCAACGGCGTTGGAAATGGTGGACTAGCCCATGTTAAAATTCGTCCGCTTTTCTCACCAATTTTGAAAAGCACTTCCTGGATTCAAAAGAACATTTTCGCTACATGAGGTTTTGCGATCTTTTTCGTTGCTGGGCTTGTTAATCTCGAAACATTCAAAATCCAAACTTCAAAACTAGAATTCAAGTGTATTTAAGGAATGATTCTTAATACTTAAGAAGGGGTCAGATTACTTCAAAGCCATGTTGACCCAGTGCAAGGATTTTCCCCTTTGTAAAGTAGGACCGTTCTAAGACAATCGCCTAATTCTATTGAACAATGCCTCAATGAAAATGTGTTTTTATTCAAGTAACAATTTTCAGAGAAGTTTGCTGCTACGTACACAAAAAGGACATTCGTATCAAGACTTACGACATATTATCCAGCGGAATTATATGAATGCGAGTACGCTCTAATACACTGGCATGTTAGAGGTCTCTTAATTCAAATTGTCATGCAATTCGTCATCTTTGAACAGATTCCAGTTTCAGAATTGTGCTGTATGTTTTTCCCAAGAAAATATTCCATCACATCATTTTAATAAATCTAAGTCATCGACCATGCTATAATCAAAAACCTACACTGAAAAAACAGTGAACCCACGACAATTGTGATTAAAAATTTTATTTAATTTCAGTATACAAACGCTGACATCACGACGATACCTACACAAAATAAGTAGAATATATTTTCCGATACAATTCAAGAAAATTTAAGACATAGTTAATTTTTTTCATTCTGTAAATGAAAATTTTAAGTTTGAAGGGAAAAAAGAGTTTCAAATTGCAATGTCTTTAGTGCCATATCGCAGTTAAAGATGGCGCCATTTGCTGTAAAAAAAAATTTAAGCAAATTAAGAAAATTTTAACTATTTTAATGGGAGACAAGAATCTTATTAATCTTTATGCCCATGGTATAATTTTTCCTTTGTGTAGTTATATTATCTTACGTACGCAAGGAAAATAATAAATTATGGACTTTCTGAAAATCGAAATAATGCAATGGAATCAAAAGAGAGTTGATCGGCTTTAGTGAAATATAGGGTCACTTTTTTTTTTTGATGTAGACGTGACTTCTACAACCCTCGATTTTACCAATAAATTTCCCAATTGAAAGAAATGTGAATGATTTTCGTTCATTTCCGCTATTCCTACTTTCTCGTGAAAGGGTGAGGTTTATATTCCCAATTTGTGATTCTATTAAAATAGAAACAAGACAAACCAAATACCAGATTTGCCGCTTTGACAAAATATTTAACCTTATTCATTACGAATAGCATTAGCGAAAATGCAGAACAAACAAATCCTTGTTGAACATTTCCACCGTGCTATGGCTTTGTCTGTGCTAAAAGCTTAAAACACCGCATTGTGACAAAAACGTCAAGGCCGTGATGGAGAACATCCATCACTCTCCATCTATAGTGCGACTCAAGCCTGTACGCAGTATTCCATCATAACAGCGCCACATCATCAACATTCTACACAAGAAAATAACCATGCCTCTGTCCTTATGCCGCGCCACTCACAAGACAGGCTTGACTGCTAGAATGAAACAATGTACCCCACAAATACTGTCAAACCCGACGAAGCGGATTGCCACAGGCCGTACCCTGGTAATTGTAAAATATGTTACATGTTAATGGACGGGTTTCTACGTTGGACGTGTATGTTTGATGGTGATAAGACGAGTCCGCC
>PGFW01030284.1:27394-39125 GCA_003123925.1 Haematobia irritans | reverse complement strand
GTCAATAAATGATCATAGAGGGCTATGATTGAAGGCCATTGACCATCTGAATATGATAACTGCTAACTGCCATAAGAAGGGCATAATCAGACACACACTTTAGATATTAAGGACTTGGAATAAATTTCATAGTTTTTCTGAATTCCATTTTTATGAAGTGTAAAGAATCGCTACCTTGTGTATAATAGAAATGGGCATATTGCATCTATTGGCTTCCTGCATTTTGGAGAAACAGTCTGTCGCCACAACGGAATATAGGCATTTTCTGGGATCTGATCTCTTACACTGAAGAATTAGGAATTAGTTCTCCTCAGGAGAACTTTTAAGGCTGCACAAGCCTGTGATTATGGAGATTTATATGGAGTAAATGAGGTGTCATCAAGCTTTTCAATCACAGTCATATCTTCAATGGTGTCTTCAAAAATGTTCTTCACAGAGCTCTGTTGATGCCGTAATAGTCTTAGGCTCGTCATAGTTGAATTATGGAACATCATCTAATTCTTGGCATGTTTGTTTGTAATATTCTCCCTTTCTTGAAAGGGATCACTTTTGTAAATCTCAATATGAATATCACTGAGGAANGATGAAGTGTAAAGATCCGCAATCTTGTTTATATAAAGAACGTGCAAATGCAGTATGCTCTTAATGCCATATTGCATTTATTGTCTTTCTAGATTTTGAACAATCAGTCTGTCACCACAACGGTAGTAAGCCAATTACTATGATCTGAAAAATGCCACAGAAATCTCCACACTGAACAAATTCCCCCATTCGTGGGATTCTTGAATTAAAGACATATCTCCTCTCAGTCAAAGATATCTTCTTCGCAGAACTCTGGTGATGACGTGATATTCTTTGTTTTAATGGCCAAGAAAAGCCAAATTGGTCTACTATTCATGTAGATAGGGAATAGTTAAAAAACTAGAGGCAAATCCATGAATAGTGAAGTGGCTGTATAAGCAGGGGTTATGGTCATGTTTGTATGGATTTAGGATGAAGTGTAAAGAGTCGATACCTTGTGTATATTTGAGGTGTGTAATACAATACGCTCTTAATGCCATAATGCATTTATTACCTTCCTATATTTCTACCAAAGTTAGTAAGGCAATTACTATAATCTGAAAAATTCGACAGATATCTAAAACTAAAAAAAATGCCTCATAAACATGATTCTTCAATTAAAGACTCGTCTATGCATCCTATCAAAAATATCTTCCTCACGGAACTCTGATTGATGACTAATATGTTTCTTTCGTTGGCCAAGAAAGCCACATTGGTTTTTTTGTCATTGTAGATGGAGGCTGTAACAGTAAAAACTAGCCAAGCTCTATTTGAAAGACCAAAATAGGCGAAATTGGGTCTTGTCTAATGTTGATAAGGAATAGTTAAAAAAAATTGGAGGATAAGCCAAGAAGAGGCTGTGTTATACGAATGTTTATGGTCATATTGATATGGAATTTAGTTGAGTGTAAAGAATCGCTACCTTGTGTATAATAGAAATGGGCAATTGATCTTATTGCTTCCTGCATTTTGGAGAAACAGTCTGTCGCACAATGAATATAGGCATTTTCTTGGGATCTGATCTACTTACACTGAGAATTAGGAATTATTCTCCTCAGGAGAACTTGTAAGGCTGCACAAGCCTGTGTGATGGAGATTTTATGAGTAAATGGAGTGTCATAAGCTTTTTCAATCACTAGTCATTATCTTCAATGGTGTCCTCAAAAATTTTTCCTCACAGAGCTCTGTTGATGCCGTAATAGTCTTAGGCTCGTCATAGTTGAAATTACGGAACATCATCTAATTCTTGGCATGTTTGCTTGTAATATTTTCCCTTTCTTGAAAGGGATCACTTTTGTAAATCTCAATATGAATATCACTGAGGAAAGATAAACAACGCCAGAAATGATCCGAAAAGTTAAGGTCAGATTTGATTGTA
This sequence comes from Haematobia irritans, assembly GCA_003123925.1. Taxonomy (NCBI): domain Eukaryota; kingdom Metazoa; phylum Arthropoda; class Insecta; order Diptera; family Muscidae; genus Haematobia; species Haematobia irritans. The sequence continues at coordinate 37,186 of PGFW01030284.1, read as the reverse complement.
TGGTAGAAAATCTGCTCGTGAGCTGAATTGATATTGCGAAACATGACTGCAACACTTATTGCCGAATAAACTTAGACTAAAGCCACTGAAGTTCCAAAAATTGCAAAAGTTTTCCAATGCACAAGAAAGTTAGACTGGAAATAGCAAGAGGAGTTGCTCGCTGCCAACGAATGTGACCATTAATGAAATTGGGATTTCTCTGATGCCAGACACTCCAAAATCAGGCAGTTTTGTGAACAAACAAAATGATCGGGTTTCCTTGCAAAAGATGTCAGCTGAAATTACACAGAAAAGTTAGACTATTAGACCAAGGAGTTGCTTCGCTTGTACCAAAGTTGACAATTATCGACATTTGGTTTTTTCTGATGAGTAACCACACCAAAATGAGCACTTTTGTTTACTGTTCTACCACCAGGATTTTAAGGCCACCGTAACAGCCCAATTTACTCCGGATACTGGGTCACATAAATGCCAGTATTAAAGGGAAAATTCCTAAAGATGCTATTAGACAGCTCTGACAAACAAACATACCGACAGGACTCAGGCAATCGCTTAACCCAAGACATGGACTCAAAAAAGGAGTTATTCGCTTCATTTCTTCACGCACGATAGCCAGCAAACTCTCGGATCTCAATCATTGGACTTTTCGGCTGCGACATTTTGGATATTGAAGTCATTGGCACTAAAATATACCTATTGTCCATCATCACAAGAAAGGGCTAGGCCGGAAATGGGCCGCGCCGAATTGGTTCACTGCCCATGCCCGTTATTCAAATAAATGCCAAATAGGATTTACAGGCACACATTTCCTAAGCAAGTATGGAGGCCCTGGCGCAGACAAATATTTCGGCCGAAGATCCATCGAAATTCAACAGGATTCTGAATTGACCAAGAATTAGGGTTTCCATATGGATAATTTTCAAAAGAGAACTTTTCGCTTTAAAAAAAAGCAGAACATTTTAAACTAACAAAAGAGTTTACAATTATAAATCTTATTAATAATGAATAATTTTTATTGATGTTAAAATTAAAATTAATTTAATTAGTTCTTATATGATAATTAACAAACAATATATTATAAAACAATAAAAAACAAAAGAATCACATTTTCTTAAAAAATCTAAATTCAAAAATACGCTGGTCAATAAATAAAACACACATGTTCCATAATGAATTCTCGCCCACAATTGACAGACAGGAAACGTAATTGGCGTCATTTTACGTTCAGTACGATTCAATTTACATATTATTTCTCAATTTTAACTCTGCTACGTCGTCACGTACGCAAATTGTGTTTCAGGCCTTCCAATTTGTCAACAGAAATTTAACCCGAGTAAATAAATACGTGGCGAATAATTTGTGGGCGAATTCCTACATAAAATAAATAAAATTCCATCATCTATAATTATTTTTTTTTGAAATAGAATGTACATAAAGGCACTGTTGGACATTACAAAATACGGGCACAAAAAAAGGAGTACACAAAAAGATTACAAACACAAAAAGAAACATGATTCTTCTTTAAAGAGATGTAATGGACAGCCTTACCCATAGGCTCAAAAAGCGAGCTTTCATTTCTGCCCGCCACGATGGCTCTTCGCGATCTCAATTCTTTTGAGCCTGGCGTATTTTCGAGCAGTATGGTTTGGTTAAAAACACATGTTTTCGATCATCTCAAACAGCTGCCTTGGTCGCGGAATGGATTCGCCGCCAATTGAAAATGATTGTGGGTTCGCCGTGTTGCGGGTTAATGGGTCCACTTGTATTCATAGATCGTAAATGCGAACTATTGACAAGGAAAATGCCTAAAGTTAGTATTGAAGCAAAGACAAACATTTCGGCCGCAGGCACATGGCACTTTAAACAGGATGTCGCCCGCGTTAACCATAATGCGCTTTCTCAAGCTTAATCGATATTTGCGCCTCGGGGATTTTTTGGTGCAGTTGAGGTTGAGCACTAAAAATTGCAAAATTATTGAAGACAGCGCTTCACCGGGAAATGGGCCAAATACCGTACCTTTGATGGCTTTGTCGGCTGTCTTGAAGGCCATAAGTGGACAATACGAGCAAAATTAAAAACTATTTTAAAGTTTCATTTTATCTATGAGATTTTTTGTGCTGTGAACAATAAAATAAAAATATATAGCGCTTTTACTTGTTGATATAACGCAAATTTCTACCGAATTTCAGTGGCCTTGTATTTTAGCTCTTTTCATTATAGGAATATAAATATTTCTTTTGATATGGAAAACTATTTACTTAAATTTATACGTAGGCAATCAACATGGATCATCCACAAAGAAAAAAAAAAAACAAGGCTAAAACACATCAATCCAAAAACGAAGTGCCCTTGAAATTCATATTCAATAGCCATTAGTTTAATTGAAATTCATTGAAGTTCTAAAGAATATCATTAACATATTTACATTGACCAATCATCCGTTGCTATCGTATTGGTTTGATGGATTGACATTTCAAGATGAGATGTCAGTTTATGCCTATTAGAAGAAAAACTATATCTCAGGATTGGGATCCCATTTTGCATAATAGATGACTATATACTATCATCAATGGTTGGAAAATTTAAATCTATTTTTTGTAGGAATTTCAAAGAAGACTTCTGCTCTTTACCCTTAAATTTGCCTTGAGATGTTTTATGTTTCACTACAAATGTTACGTACATAAGAAAGAAACTGCAAGCTAATCTTATTTAAAGCACTTTAGCGCTAACGAGACTTCAAATAACGCAGATTTGAGATTTTTGAGTCTATTATATAGAAAAAGTCATTTTCCCAATGACCCTACATTTAATCTAATAACAACAACTGCAGTGGGAGCAAACAACAAAAAAAAATAACAGTTGTAGGAGCTTATTGTGATATTTTGACAATCGCTAAACCAATGGCATTTCATTGCGAATAACATCAAAGGCTAAGCTGTGTAATTACTGCTCCCACTTGAAATGTGATGCTCTATTCTACCCATAGTGACATAAAGCACAATGCTGCGTACTCAGGGCTACGGCATAGAGGTAAATTCATGGCATTGTAAAACTCAGCTATTTCATCCATTTTATATGTTTATCTGTTGTCTATCATTCGTCTTCACGGGTTTTGTTTTGTGGAAACCACAAAAAACCCCAGACAAATTCTCTTGTAAAGTATTCCTTCGGTGCTTCTGCCAGAATGTACAAATGCAAAAGTCTAGAAGATTTTAAAGTTAAGAAAGAGGTTGCTGTTTTATTTTTTCTAACGTTGCTAAATGATAAGCTTGGTGGATTGTTATTTAGTAGGTAAAGGGTCAATTTTTTACAGTAGCTAAAAAGATAATTGGCAAGTATGTAGGGATTTAAAAGTGAAGAATGAATTGAAGACATGGACATCCTTATCTATTACTTTTAGAATAAATACAAATTCTAGCTAGATGAAGAAACCCTGCGTATACGTTTTCGTCATAAATTCGATTCCTCCACATCTTGTCTAAAACTAATAGGCGATTTCGTTTATATGCTCATCATCATCATCATCTCTATCGCAACATTAAGAACCTTACAATCAATTTACCCAACCAAATCATTCGTTGATATAATAACATTAAAACGACACGCCCGATGATCATTGTATTGCTTCAAACCGGCACATTGGCGTTAAGGCTGACACTTACAAGCAGGATGTGAACCTTTTATTTTCCGCAGATGAATGTTCACACACACACCACTGACAGACAACGATTTTGCTCAGCATGTGAAAGATAATAAAATTTTCCATCTCAACCACAGTTAATGAATGTTGAAACAAAAGCAGCACGAACATCACCACATCACACCATCGGTGTGTATTAACTTCCCATTGTCCTGGTAGCCACCTGGTAATGGTTTTGAAACGTTCTATGGTCACATTTGGTTTCTGGCTTTCCGTGATGAACTCTATATGAGAGTATGTATTCAACAATTCATGACCGCTTCCTAAAGAGACGTGTTCAAATATGATATAGCATATGTATTAAGCACTTTTGTTTGTGGATCCTGGGATGACATAATTTCATAAGTTTATTAAGTAAAACTGTTACATACACATTAATGAGGATTTTTTACAACGTTTTGGGAATTTTAAGACTTTTTTTTGCCGCTTGATGAAATAAGTAGAATAATAATGGAATTGCGTTCATTTAATTTGATCCTTTGACAGTTTAGTGTTAGGGTATAGATTTACGGTGCAGCCCGATGATATCAGGCTCACTTAGACTCATTCCGTCCATTGATGATACCACATTGGTGAACTATCTCTCTTATCACTGAAATGCTGACCCGATTCCATGTTAAGCTCAATGACAAGGGACCTCCTTTTTTATCCGCGAGTCCGAACGGCCGTGTGACGAGCGGCAGACGCGCCCCAAGGCGCGTTCCACATGCAGGTGAAGAACCACTTTGAGAAGTTTTGAAACCCTCAGGAAATGTCAACCGCATTCTGAGTGGGATAATCACCGCCTCGAAAAACTTTTTGGTGTCGGTCGAAGCAGAATCGCAACCCCACGACCTTTTGTGATATGCAAGGCGGCATGACCCCTAAACCCATATGCACACGGTGTCCCTCTTGATAGTGTTGATGATCTGGAGGAACCTGTTCGAAACTTCGGATACAGGACTGGGACTTCACAAATGATTTGTAGTTACTTAAGACTTTCGGTCCCTACGATGGCCGAAGCTAATGAATCTATTGATGACTCATGACATAAGTGGAATTGTCGGATTGTAAGAGCGGTTATGAATTCAAGTGACCGATGTTGTCGGTGATTGGCGAACTTAGGTTATTTTTCCGTGACTAATAGATCTCAGTAGTTGAGTTGCAGACTCGAGATCTCGCCTTGATCATCTGATTAATTTGTCGATTGTAGAGGGATTATTGAATCAAGTGACCGATTGTTGCGTGAATTGGGAACTAGTTATTTCCGTGTGTCTATAGAAATCTCAGTAGTTGAGCTTGCAGATCGAACGATCTCGCTTGGAATATTCGCATGATTGACTTGCGCAGACTCCAAGATCTCAGAAATTGTATTGTATAACACTGAAAGGATTTCAGTAACTGAACAGTAGATTCCGAAGATGCTCCGTGCATTAAAATGGCCATATCTGAAAGTCCCATGTGAGTTAAACTGCAGATCTTGAAGATTTCCGTTGGGGATAAATCTGCAAATGGGATGATTTCGGCAATAGAAATGGGAATCCCAGCCCTGTAAATCATAAGATGCAATGGTTGTAGACTGCCAAGATCTCTGTGTAACTGGTGAGTCGAAGATTTTGTTTGTTTAATTACAGGCTAAAACAATCTTACAATGATATGGAATGGAGATCTAAAGATCTCAGTGATATGACCAGGATTTAAGAAGACCGAACATATTTGAGTGAATGGAAATGTACTTTTTAAACGATCTCAGTGATTTGTGAACTAAGCCTTGACATAGAGGATCGCAGGATTCAAGCTGTCGAAATCCACACGCCATAGATAGATGGAGGGAAGTGCATACTGGAAGATCTCTGGGATTCCATTGCCCAGATCAAAGATACTCAGTTGTTGAACTTGTACGTATATATGGCACTGCAAACTTGAAAGATTTTCGGAATTGGAAGCTCAAGATACAAATGATTTCAGAATTTGAATTGACGCCTCCGAAGATCTTTCGGGATGATTGAATTATGATTCGAAGATTTCTTTTTGATTGAAGTGCAGTATCGCGATTTATAGAGCCGTTAAACTGCAGATGAGTAAGATTTTAGTGATATAAACTGCAGAGTTCCGAATGTCCTATATCCCTAACAGAATTGACCCCAGAGATGATCATAAATGAACATCTCAGTCGATTTGAAAACATTAAAGATCCTTAAGAAATCTGGTGATTATCTCAATGATTACACTGGTAGATTTCTAAGATTGCAGTGATGAGGTCTACAGACTGAAAATACGCCAGGATGTCAAAATCCACACCAAAAATTATCAGTCGGTTGAAGTTACACACAGCAAAATCTCAGTGATCCGAATTGCAGATCAAAGATCTATGTAAGTTGACCTGCAGCGCGCATGATTGAGAATCTCTGATCCTCATTTGTCGGCAAGCCAAAGTTTTCAGTAGGTGAAAGGACAATACTGGAAGATCTCACTGCATCCTATATGCAGATCCCTAACATCTCTGTACTTGAGCTTGCAGATCTTTGATGATCTCAGTAGTAATTCGACTGAAAACTGCGAGACACTTCGAAGGTTGACTTCAGGGACCAAGACAGATTCAGTAGTCTTCTGAATTACCGCTCCGGAAAACTCATCGGTGATGAATTGCAGACTCCGGGAGATTGCTCAGTAAATGAGCTGTGAAAAAAAAAAAAAAATAAAAACACCGGAAATTTCAGTGTTCCGGTCGATCCATAAAGTGAAAAATCACTCAACTACCTGAACTGCAGACCGGTAGATCTCTGTAGATGATCTGGGAATGAACTTTAGATGGTCTCAGTACTTAAACTGGCCCAGAAATTATAGACCTCTTTGATTGAATTGCCAACACGTAGCGATATCAGTGATTAACAGCAAAAGATATCAGAGGTAAACCGCTCAACTCCGAAGACCTTAGGGTTTGATCTGAAGATCCGAAAGAATTTCAGCAGTGTGGTGACATCAGATGAGAAGTTGTGATTGAACTTCAGATCGATATCTCATAGTGGGATTCGCGGATCTTGAAGACTTTTATTGGTAAACTTAAAGAGCGAACATTCTCTGTAGGTCTCTGTAAAACCGATAGATCCTGATGATTGAAGATTTTAGTGGTGAGCAGCTCGGAAATATTTAATGTTGAACTGCAGAAGATCTCAAGAAAATGTATATATGAGAACCGACATCTCGGATTTACGGGTTGAACTGCAATTAGTGGTTGGAACTGCGGAGATCCGAAAAAACGCCAGTGTTGAACCTATATACTTGATATAGAGTTTATTATGGAGTGCATAAAATTCGATTATCGCCAACAAATTATGGCCCTTCGAGCAGAAACACCAACATTCAGTTTGCTCAATATCTATGATGTATTATTGTTTTTCAGGCTATTGGAAATGTAAATGTATTCTCCTTCAAAATCGTTTTCTTGTTGGGTGAATTTCTTAGTACAGAATTTTGCTTTCAATTTAATTTATATAGACTTTTCCGATTTTCTCTATTGTAATCCTTTTTTCGGAGTCATTAGCAGAAATTAAACTGAATAATGATTTTCCATTTTTGCCATTCACAATGTAACTATATCTTGATGTCTTTGATCAAGACTTCAGGACTCCTTCATTATTGCCGCATGGGGCTGTTCAAGATGAATTTGTTTTTCTTTTGTCTTTAACACCACACATTGTCAATGTCCTCCTTCGCCTGATTCCCAGCAACAGACATAAAAGCAAAGAAAAAAAAAACTATATGCCAGGACAAAAAAGAAAATCGATGGAAAGAACCTCGAGTCATTGCAAACAAATTTTGTGTTGCGTTTTGCACTGCCACGTGCAGTGATAATAAATTGATTTTGTAATGTCTCAAAGGACGTTGGGTAAAGTAAATACAAAAAGTGAGAATATAAAAAGTATTAGAAAAATAAGAAGTATACGCTTGAATAAGCCGGATATCTGGGCAGACCCTTTGTACATAATGTAGATGTTTGCAAGAAAAAGGAGATCTCATTAAGGCTGAATTGTCTCAGGAAATGATCTTGTTGAGAGGTTTTGTGGGTTGCTGCGTCTACCACCGCTGCGATTAGTTCAGGGGGTCTTCATTGCCACTGCAAAGCGGAAGATTTTCAAAGTGGAACTTCAGATCCAAAGATTTAACATTGTATGCCGCCTCAGAAGATCTCAAGTGATTGGAATTGCCTCGAAAGAATCGACTTATGATTGAACTGCAGATCGGAATGGATTTCAGAATTACTGCAGATGAGTAGATTTTAGGTGAATTAACCTGCAGATCAAAATATCCTAACTATTCCTAGCAGGTTGACCATGAGCATGTCCAAGAAATGAATTGAAGGCCCGAAACATCTCACTGAATATGATCTGTAGATCCTTAATATCTGTAGATCCTAAGACCCAATCTGCAATCCTTAGATCTCAGTTTGATCGAAATCTCACACCAATGTTCTGAGTTGGTGGAAGAAAAATAAAGGACAAATCATCAGTGTATCGTAATTGCAGATCCACAAGATCTCAGTAAAGTTAAGCCTCGCAGATTCAATGATCGAAGATTTTCGGGATTGCACTGAAATCCCACACTCAAAATTCTAAGTTTGTGGAAAAGTAGATACTGGAAGTCTCCAGTAATCATGTGTGCCAGATCTAACATCTCAGTTATCGAAATGCAGCACCCAAAATTCTCAGTGCTCCGGAAGTACATACAGGGAAGATCTTAGTGATCCACTTTCAAGATAGATCTCAGTTGTCTCGAAGATCCACACCAATGTTCCCTAGTCGGTGGAAGACATAATAGAAAATTCTCAGTTTATCGAATTGCAGATTACATATAGGTCTAGTAATTGAGCTGCAGATTTCAATGGACGAGGATCTCGGATGCGGGAATTCCACACTCAAAGTTCTAAGTTGGTGGAAATACATTAATGGAAGATTCTCAGTGATCCAATCTAGCAGATCCTAAAAGATCTCAGTTCATCGAAATTCACACCCAAATACAGGGAAGATTCTCGTGAATCCAAATTGCACATCCTATATCTCAGTTGCTCGAAACATCCACACCGATATGTTCCAGTGGAAGAATCTCAAGTGATCGAATATGCAGTATCCAAAGAGTCTAGTAATTGAGCTGCACGATTCAGATTGATCGACTTATTCGGGTGCGCGAAATCCACACTCAAAGTTCTATAGTGGTGGAAGTACACACTGGAAGATTCTCATTGATCAAATTGCAGATACCTCAAGATCTTCATTATATACGAAATTCACACCCAAAAAAAAAAAAAAAAAAAAAAAAAACAAAAATCTACAGGAAGATCTCCAAGTGATCCAATTGCAGATCCTTATGATCTCAGTATGTCGAAAATCCACACCCAATGTTCTCAGTGGTGAGAAAGACCATAAAGGAAAATCTGAGTGAATCGAATTGCAGATTCAAAAATATCTCAGTAATTAAGCTGCGATTTCAAATGATCGACACTATCTCGGTATGCTTAAGATCCACACTCATTACATACTGGAAGATTCAGTGATCCAATTGCAGATACTAAGATCTCAGTTATTCGAAATCCAACCCAAAATTCTCAAGTTGCTGGAAGTTACTACAGGAAGATCTCAGTTATATCCACATTTAGATAGATCTCAAGTTGTACGGATATTCCACCACCCAATGTTCCCAGTGGGGTGGAAGAACATAAAGAAAAATCTCAGTTGCATCGAATTGCGATTCAAAGATGCTCAGCAATGGTGCTGCGATTCAATGATTACCGAAGATCATCGTATGCTTTGGACTCACACTCATCACATACTGGAAGATCTCAAAGTGATCCAATTTGCAGATCCTAAGATTCAGTTATTCAAATTCACACTCAAAATACCAGCGAAGATCTCAGTTGATTCTATTGCCAATACCTATGATCTCAGTTGGTCGAAATCCACACCGAGATGTTCTTCAATGGAAAATCTCAGTGATTCGAATTGCAGAATCTAGATAATGAGCTGTAGATTCACATGACCGAGGATCTCGGATGCGAAAATTTCCCCCCAAATATACAGGGGTGAAGATTCTTATGATCCAATTGCAGATCTCTCTCT
>PGFW01030282.1:19116-29384 GCA_003123925.1 Haematobia irritans | reverse complement strand
TTTTTCTGGGCTAGAAAATTTTGTCAAATTTTATTTCTATAGAAATTTATCAAAATTTTATTCTCTATAGAAAATTTTTATCAAATTTTATTCTCTATAGGAAATTTTGGGCTCAAAATTATTATTTCTATTTATAAAAAATTTTGTCGAACTTAAATGTATTACGTATTTCCAATAACGATTCGCCACTTTCGCTTCGATATTCTAGTTTTCTTAGTTTTAATATCTGATTCTCCACTTTGGTCCATAACGATTGACACATCAAGTCAACGAAACTTTTCTGGGAGGAAGTTTCGGACAGAAAAAATGTTCGGAAAATTGTTGAATTCAAAAATGTTAATAAGAATTGGACATTGAAGCTGTATTCTATTTAAAGAATTTTATGGAGCTAGTTCCTAAGGTTTAGGTGGCACAGCCGGCGATGTATCAGGCTCAGTTAGACTATTCAGTCCATTGTGATACCACATTGTGTGAAGTTCTTACTGTTAATAGCAGGAGCCATAAATCCGAATCACTCCACACGATTAGCGATTTTCCCATGAATAGCAGCTAGCACTAAGGAGGGACATGTATTGAAAGCTGCAAACCCTACTGACCCTTATCGATATTTCAGACAGAATGAGGAAGGCCAACCAAAAATTTTCTAAACTTGAATTTTGACTGGATCTGGATCATTCTGGATAGGAACACAGACAGATGCCGTATACAGACTATTTGACTTTTACACACTCTAACAATGTCCTATGATCGACTGAGTTATGGACTTCACATGATATACCTTGTCCGCCCAAGAAATATAGATTTATTATCAATATACTGAGGAAATTTCGCTACAGCTTCGACAGCCTCAAAATTACAGCAAATATGGCGAAAAAAACTGTTGCAGACATAACGATCGCTGTGTATCACATTCGTGATGATTGATTACTAAGAGAATGACGGATGCATTAGGAGCCGTTATGGCTCTTCTTTCCCTCATATAAATATCATTATCCAATCTAAGAATGCATGAAGCTGTTGCTCTAGTTCAAAATAAATAAGTATCTGTTTATACCGCAATTAACCAAATAAAGGCGATAGAACTCCTCCTTGGGGAGTTCTTCCGAATACATATAAGGTTGTGTTAGACCCGACCAGAGGGGGGTGGATGATATGGTCGGTTTATTTGCGATTTTCACGCGATTTGCAACTTGTTCTCCAACATAACGCAAGTTATTTTTTCATCTTGGGATTCACGTTAAACTGGATGGACCGTTCAATATCTTGGCAAGAACCAGTGAATAATCTCCCTGTAATTTGTCTAGGGAGGACAAACAATTTTTACGACTAGGTTTAGGTCAACTCCTTTCCTTTAAATTTTCTTAGCAGGTCTGCAGACTTATCTTCCTATTTTAATTTCAATCAATAATAAATGTGCAAAAACGCTCCACTCCTTCCTAATTCTTAAACTTTCTTATAACTTCTGCTCCTCTAATTCCATGTTTAACTTAAATCAGCATAGAATATTTAGGCAGCAAAAAACGTGTTCAGAATAAAATTCAATATGGACAGGAAATTTCGGACCTAACACCCACAAATAAACATTCTATTTCCTAATTTGCTTAAAGATATCTTTTGTTAGGCACATAACCTTCCTGACCAACAAACAAGCCAAATCAATTCAATATGATCATTCGAATCTGTTACCACATCGAAATACTCTCCCCCTGTTTGGTACAAAGCATTTAAGTCCTTGTGTAGCTCTATTAAAAAAAATTGAATGTTTTTGATTTCTGTGGCAATAGTTGGCCTGATTAATCGATAATCACACTTATCATCTTAGTGGGCCGGTATATAGAGAGAACTCTTGTTCTTTCTTCCCAAAGAATTAACTGCCTCACACAACACCATTTCAATTGAATTGCAAATGGGAGGGAGGATATTGAGTGTTGTCTATTGATCCTTTCTCCCGATGGGGTATTAAAACTATTGCATGTGGTGTCGAATACGCTGTATTGAAGAGGTGCTAACCAAAAAGAACAAATGGAATTTGTTTTTGTGATTTTTCCTCGTTACTTGCAAAAACACACACACACATTTGAATTATGAATATGGGAGGATTTTCAAGGACTTGAATGAAGCACGTTCCAAATACACAACTCAAAAAATCTAAGTATTGTTTGAAGAATAAGGCGCGACATTTGTGCGTTTTACAGGCAATGTGTGGCAGTGGATTACAGTCAACCATCCGGCAGGCTGAACGCAACACTTTTGCTAATATCCCTTTTGTTTATTACGAGTATATTGCTTTTGTATAGAAAAGGGAATATGGAGGCCTTACCACTGAAGGCCTGTCAACGATTTTGGAAAATTTTCAAAACATGTTCAATGTTCCCAATCCAAAAATAACATTTTGTTCTTAGAGCTTAATTTAGGTATAGTGGCAGCCCGATATTCAGGCTCACTTAGACTTTTCAGTGGCGAACTACTCTCTTATCACTGGGTGCTACTCGATTCTATGCTTAGCTCAGGTGACAAGGGATCCACCTTTTTATAGCGAGTCCGCATCGGCGTTCCAAATTGCCGGGTGAAGAGATGCTTTTTTGAAACCACAGTATGACGCTCTTGAATTCTGTTAGGGAACTAATACCCATCGCGTGGGAGCAACAAAGCATTAAAGATGTGGTTCCTTACTCACCTTGGGCGTACAAAGGTTTCATGGATTCAATACAGGGTTCGGACCGAACACCCAAAACAGTTTTCCAGCCCGGCTGAATTACTTCCGCCGTTTGAAATAGGGAGGTCCCTCATCATTGAGCCTAGACATACGAACTGGATAGCCATCATTGATTGGAGATAAGTTCAACCACTTGTGGTACCACAATAGTCTGGAAGGAGTCAAAATGAGCCTATAATATCGGGCATGTTTCGCTACAACTAACCTAACCTAAACTGATAAACCTCACAGATAATGAGCACAGAAGCAGTGTTATTTAAACAGGACCTGCTAAATCATATAAGTGATTTCCTCGATAAATTTGGGTCCTCGGCTAATTTAGTTTAGTGGAGCAAGTTCAGCTGCCTCAATTCCTATTAGCCCTGCAATAGCTGGCGGCGCGCATCTTATAGCGGCTTTGATTTTAAGACCTCTGCTCTTAACTTTTCTTCAAAACGTGAGTATTTTTTTTGGGCAGTTATCAATTTATTAGCATTGTTCATGAAATAATGTATAGTCCTATGGTTCTTGGTATCAAGCAAGATCTATTCTTTTGCCTAAGTAAATGGAGGATTAAACTCTGTGGGGAAGCCAGCACACAGGGCTGAACCAGCCTCACCTCTGCGTCCTATCCTTAATTGGCCTAACGAATGGATCTGCTAAAGTCACGCGATGGCCGTTTGACTCGAGTTTCTACATCTCCTTCCAGATTAAACTGCCAATATCACACTTCTTCATGCTTCGGATTTGGAGGAATCCTCTTAAGATCGTCCAATCATCGAGTAGGGTCGATTGTTCAACATACCAGGTAGGCCGGCATCCGTGGTAGTATGGTCCGATATAAACCCTTGTATAAGGTTTTCCTCTTTTTACTTTCTTTGGTTTCTAATTATTTTATTTTCAGTGAATTTTTAGTTTCCATTTCCTTCTTGTGGGCATCCATATTCCTCGCACGTATGGCTTTAAATGACACGATGCCATGCTAGTGGAACTGGTTGATGAATAGCATTCCCTTGTTGGATTTCAAGCTTTGCTCGGCTTTCTTTTCGGAGGCGCCCCTAATGAACTGCGACTTGCAATGTGAACGGCCGTTCGACTCGGCTATAAAAGGAGGTCCCTTGTCATTTGGAGCTATAACGGCTGGGAATCGGGGCAGCACTCAGTGATAAGGAGGAAGTTACCAATGTGGTATCACAATGGACATGAATAGTCTACGTGATACATCGGGACTGCCACCTAAACTAACCCTTGGCTTTAAGGAAACGCGTTGTGTCATCTTCCGACATATTCTAATCTCTGGCTTTATCTAGGCCTCTTTTTGACCTTTAGAAAAAGGAAGAAAGTCAGTTAGAGGATTTGTTCATCCGGACTGCATCCTCACCAACACACATTATTTATATTGTTTGCCTCATATATCGCCACGCTTTTGTCTTGAAGCTTCCACAGGGGAATCGGGCAGCCACTCAGCTGTAGGGGGAGAGAAGGTTTCACCACTGTGGGTATCACAAATGGGCTGAAAATCTAAGGTGGAGCCTCGCGTACATCGGGCCTGACGATCGTAACCTACCTAACCTATGGTGCAGTAAACCAATGACGGGTCTCGTACTCGGCTCATAATTGAACTTTCACAATTTCTGCAGAAATTGACAGCGAAGAAAGGTACCCTACTTAACAGTTATACGTGCCATCCCAATTTAGTGAAAACTCCACTATTTAGAGACGCCATATTTTAAACAAACTCTTTCACATTGACTTCGCTTTGGAGCCAAAATCCTCCCCAGAATAACTCAATAACATAATCTGTCAAACAAAGCACCTATCCAATAAATTGTATATGACCAAACCAACTACAATAGCCTTACCCTTCAAAAAAAAAATCGTTTCTGGCAACAATAACATACCCCAAACAACAAAACCATTGTATCTCAAAGCCCCTCATAATAATATATATATACAAGGGCTTGTCAAAACAACAAAATAATTGTTATGTCTTAGTATCAAAACATCCAAACTCTAATGATATTCCCCCATAATAGGCAACAAACTGGTGTAAAAAAGTTAACTGACATGTTACTTTTGTGTAGACGACTATTCTTTACAGCAGCGCCATTGAAACATCATTCCATTACTCATTACTATGCACAACACCTCACCTCTCTAGGCACTCTCATATTTCTAAAAACACAAACTCCCTATAAGTTCTAATCAGGCTCATTTCCATCACATCATCCTAAAACTTATCGCTATAAAACACCTGAACCTCATCAATCTACCCAAAAAGTCTAATTATCATACTAATCCACATATAACAAACTCAATTTTAATGTCGCCAAACCAAGCTAAAATTTATGTTACCCACAATAAAAAAACACTAAATTAAACAACTCAAAAATATTCCAAACCACATGATAAAAATTAAATGACATACCGTTTCATGAAACATCAATATGGCTTCACTTTAACAACACCCATATTGGTCGTACCATAACAATACGCACTCAACAGCTTGGTACAAACAACAACCCACCGAAATGCAAACATTGTGAAACACCAATCTACGCCCACACCAGAATTAGTCTGTTGAAGGGTTGCGCATGGAAAGATTATAAAAAAACTAGTTGACGTTTTCAAACGCCATCCTACAATTACTGATGTAGTTCGGAACCACCTTATTTATAAAAACAAACCACCGCCCCCAAAATCCCCCACTATCAAATGAAACAGAAAAATAAATCCTAATTACGTTATTTCAAAAAACTCATTTTATATCTTTATCAATACATATAATCTCCGAACTTTTAATAACAACATATCAGCATCAAAGTCAATCTCAGACCCTTATTTACGAAAACAATAGTTCCGATAGTACAAATCAAATATAAACAAAAATAACACCATACTGAACGTCCCAAAACCCGTTGTCATAAACCCTAACAGAACGAACCTCTCGCCTATGTTATATTGCCACTTCTGCCCTTTAGGGAACACACTCTACCAGCTTCAGCCCCAATCTGTCTTGGATGTCATACATTTGATCTCTAGAGACTCGTGTGACTGAGACAATCACAAAATGATTCTCAATTCATAACACTTATGAACGCCGGCTTAAAATATCATTATACATACTCTTCCTTTCCCAAACCAACACAAAACGCATTGAGAAATGATAAATCTTATGACAGTTTATGATCCGCGAAAATATTACGCAGAGCAAATCTTGGCTGACCCCAGTTTCACATCAGAAATCATCTAATACCCAGCAGAAAACTATCACTACCAAAGTCAAATCCATTGCAACCAATGCGTAGACACAAACCCTCAAAAGGTACAAATTCGTTTAGAATAAGACGATACAAACGCTCATAATGCCAGAACGACAGTTAGCTCTCGGACGACTCAAATCAGATTATCTATCCAAGCGCCCTTGAAATTATTTTATCTTCATTCACCCACATGTTGAACCTTTATTCACAAAACTGAAACTTCCAATCCGCATAATGCTTATTGGTTCCACCTTTAACAACAATCAAACACAAACTCAAAAACACCCACCACACCAAAACAAGGCACATATACGACCAATTTTAATGCCCTCACACTATCCCTAATTTTCAACTCGCCAAACTAGCTGGGTTTACTTATTTTGCAAATTATCTTGCTCGGTGTGGTGATGTTATATGTGCACACATGAAAAAAGAGACTGGTCAACCTAAACCACTAACCTAAATAAACCAAAACAAAATCTTGAGAGCTGGCCAGTGGGAAGGCAGCAGAAGGTATGCTCGAGCCAAGCGCTTAACGGGGCAGCTAGCTAGAATAGCGTGGTTATGGCCATAGTCCACTTACCTGATGTGGTTGATTAATTTATCATGGGCTTTTTTTTCGCAAAATCTTCAGCGCTATTTCTAAAAAGAAATTGTATGGGCAACTGTTTTTCAATGTTCGGTTTATTGAGTTTCAGCTAGAATTTCTGTTTATTATTTTGCTCATGGCCAGCGATGTGTGGCCATGGAATTATTGTACAGGATCAGGGGAAATACATTTCATATGAACGTAACTATTATGAAATAAAGTTGATACACTTTGTCAATAAATGCTTACATCTCGTCCAAAATACTCACTCCGTAAGGACTCGACCCTACAGCGAAACAAATTTTTATCATAAACCACGCTCCCCAGCCATATATCACGTTAGTTGTGACAGAAAGCAATCTATTCAAAAATCACTTCTTATAAGGTAAAAACCGAGTCAACCTTTGTAGGGGCGCATAATGCATGACCAACCCCAAAGTCAACATAAGAGCAATCGCACCCCTGGTCGATGACCCAACACCTAAAAACCAAAGAGCTACAACACCAAACTAGAAAACTAAGGAAATGCCACTTGAAATGCGAGATAAGCGCAAAATATCCAATTAATAAATCAGCAAAACAGCCGATTAAATTGACTAACTTTACGAACCGAGGTTATTAATAGCCTATCACCGAAATTTTTCATATCTTTGCTAATTAAACATTGCATAACACAGAAACATACAAATATCAACTACTTAGTAGATCAATAGGTTACTCAACAATCCCACAGCAAAATAAACCGTCCCAAAAAAGCTAGTGCCAAAATGTTCGTTACTTGATTACTGGACACAGCGGATCGCAACACAAAATGAAAACCCGCTAGATCGGATAGAATTTAACCAATGAGGTAAACTATGTCAAATCATCCGCAACGATACCCTCCCATTTCCAAACAGCCCAGAATATACCACTTCTATAAGGTGTTGAGATTAGCAAACAAGTGTTTGGAGGAATTCAGAAAATATATATATATGAGACATATTATTGACCATAATAATAAAAAATATTAAATCCTCTATCTTAAATGAATTTTTATATGCATATATAACCTTGTCCGAGAACGTTCACAAAATATTTACAAAATTCTCGCAAAATTCTATTTCATAGATAGAGATTACTAACAATTTTTTCGGCAAAATTTAAAAAAAAACTATTCGACCATATAAATTATTATTACATTCTTCAACTCATAGCAAACAAATCAATTTTAAAATTCAACACCATTAAAAATATTAAAAATATCACAGAGTTATAAAAAATTACTCAATGAAAAATCCCTTGTTGCAGATTAAAAATAAAATATCATCTTGGGAGAGAACATTTTTATGAAGTCGCCAAATAATATAGAGATACGATGAACATTCATAGAAGAAACTCATCCAATTTTTTTTTTGAACTGGTACAAAAAAGCTTGATTAATTTTTAATATAAAACCAGTAAAAAATTTCACAGTTCTTTCATATCATGAACAACAATTTATAAGCAAATTCCAAAAAATTTCCTTCCCACAGAAATGCTCATATTTATTAAACTATCACAAGAAGTATCATATTGAGATCAAATTTTAAAAATATATAAAAAACTACGCCTTTATCGATATATATTACATGTCTGGTATATTTAACTTTATCTTTTGTTTCAAATAATGTATTCAAAGGTACAACGCCCTGATTGAAAAAACCACAATAAAGTGAGACATCCAGTACATAAAATTGACAAAGCCCAAAGTTCAAACCTCATACGATCTGGCCTCAATTTTGCCACCCACTTCCAGGATCCAACAAACGAAAACAATTTACCCCAACTCCACATTTTTTGGCGACGTCTTTTTTTTGACTCGAGTCAGTAATGCACAATAAAAATTGAAATTATACCAAAACCAGATACACTTGAGATTTAATAATATTTCTTGAGCATACCACAGAAAACAACAAAATGTCTCCACCAAAAACCTAATATAATATATCAATCTTAACAAATTCTTAACCACCCCCTTGAATTTTGACAAAATGTCTCTTACATAGATCACATAATCTATGGTCACTTAATATTTTAATATAAATCCGAGCAGAAATGGACACCCTAATCAAATTTCCCGTGACTCACAAGACTTCAATTTAACGAATATAGCATTTGGATCATACTAACAACCTTCGTGATGTTAATCCAACAAAACAATATATTCTTTTGTGATGTAGGTCGCGCGGCTCGGAATTTAGATGGGAAATATTTTATGTTCATAAAATAAAATGAATATGAAAAAACCATGCATAGGTGCCTGGATCACCTAGTAATCATACAACCCCAATACACTACATGTCTCGCAAAATACTTCTTACCATTAATCACTATACAACCTTCGATCTTGACGACATGGAAAGTTCCCAAATCTAAATGATCACTAACACGTTCTACCAAAAGTTTTCGACACAAATAAGCTCGGAACTAAAAATCTATTAGAATAGGTCTCCAAAAAAACATAGCACTGGAAAAAACACCGCAATAGATAACAGATTTCCAAAAGATATTTGTCATCAATTTACACTTTAAAACTCACTACTTGGTCATTGATTCCGAGTAAAGAAGGCGGGACAACAATATACAAATAAGTAGAATACTTTTAAGACAAAAACTCTCATACTCTGCTAAATTTGGGTCTTTGTACTTCGTACCTCTACTAGACAAATGCACCACAAATTATAAATTTTTCAGCTTTTCAGACTTTATATATTTCTTCATATGCTATTAAATCTTATAACACCTCACTAGTAACGCAAATAAACTTCTGTTTAACCAAATTACAGACTCTGGATTTCCACCAACAGATCCCTTAATCTCTAATGTTTCAAAAATAAAACGTTTTAAAAAAACTAAATGATTCCGTTTTATCACAACATAATCCCTTCCTCACAATATTATTTCAACTACGATTTTTCTCGCATTTCTAAGTCAAATCGATCAGCAACAAAACAAGACGAACAAATTTAAGACAACAATTTGATCTCACCAATTTTTTAAAGACCATAACATATTCTGCATTTAATTTAAAAAGTCAAGTTGCCATATAGCCCAAAACAACAATCTTTTCCATCTTTATTTGAAATAGCAATACCCTTAAAGATGAAACAATATCCATAAAGGACCAAGTACGTACTTCATTGAAAAGTTTAATCGACTTCCCCCGGACAAGGGAAAAATCTTACATATTAGAAAGAATCATGAGTCTTCTAATTGCTAAAGCAAAAAATATATGCATTCGTAGATATTTAAAAAGTACATGTAAATTCAATTTCGAAAAATACAACATACGAAACCAAATCATTTTTTATACTCATGTACGCGATCGGTGACGCAAAAAATTATAGACTGGAATACGATAAGGTTTTGCTTCGCTTAGTGACCAATTTGTTTTGGTTTCCGTCTCGATATTTAGAGTGTTTCCAATAATATATCTTAAATGGAGCCAACTTCTCTTACATTGTAACTGATCTTTTGCCCGTTGAAACCTATACCGAGGAAACTTTAATATACATCCAAAATAGCTCGCGCAGACGCCAAAAAATGATTATGCATTTGGATCCTGAGATTTGGTGGCCATTGTCATGACAGGACCATCTTTTATCTAGAGCTGGCTCTTACAACGGGTGTGCCGTAAAAAAATAAACGTATGAACAAAAAATACCTTTACCTATCTAAAAAATAATACTAAAGATTAATG
>PGFW01030251.1:0-12930 GCA_003123925.1 Haematobia irritans | reverse complement strand
AGGAAATGTTCACGAAAATTTTCCACATGATGAAGTAAAGATAAAAGAAGGAAAACAGACAGCGAAAGACTATATTGAAGGAGTATTTCAATTTTCTATTTGATTCATATACTTCCAAAAAGATTCGTGGATAACAGGGAGTGAGTAAGAAGTATATTAAACAGGTAATTATACAAGAATACAGTGAACATTTTCTCAAGTTGAAAATACACAAAAACTCTAAACAACAGAATATTTTTTGTAATGTACGTCCTTGGGCAGGACATGATCCACGAAAAATGGAAAATAAAACACCAATATCCAAATGGTGTTCAATACAGGAACTGTTAGAATTTCCAAAGAGCCATGGCTCAGGTCGAGGTAATTTCCTCTGACACTTGTTTTCGGATTGTTGTTCACTTTGAAAATCCCCGACGTATTGCAGGGAAAACTTAATTGGTGTATCTTGCCTGCAAGTATAAAAATTTTTCTAAAAGCAAAAAATAAAAACTAAAGTCTATCCATAACAAGGTTAGAAATGCATATATCCTGTTCCTGTGAGAGTGTGAGTATCTCTCGGTGTCAGAGAATGTCCTACAGGACATAGTGAAAATGTACAAAAAGTGGAAAATTTCATAGCACTCGTAAATGTGTATGCCGTGTGAGTAGGTATTTAGGGAAAAGTGCATTTAACTGCTATCACTATACTAAGAAGAAATAGGCACAACGAAACAAAATTAGCTAAATTACTAAAGTGAGAGTTGTGACACATTACACACTTAATTACATTAAAATTGTCTATTGAAATAAAATTCTTCATAGAAATAAAATTTTTAGAAAATTTTATTCCAAAATAAAATTTTTAGAAAATTTGTCTATAGAAGAAAATTTTAGAAGAAATTTTCTAAAAATATAAAATTCAGATCATTTTTCTTATAAAAAAAAAAAAAAAAAAAAAAATTGCAAAATATTTCAATGGTGGAAACATAAATTGGTCAAGAAGACAAATTTCCTAAAGAAATAAAATTGTTAAAAAAATTTTTCCACAAAAATAATTTTCGAGAAAATTCCTATAGAAATAAATTGACCAAAAATTTTCTATAGAACAAAATTGAAAAAATTTCTATAGAAATAACATTTATGACAACATTTCGTATAGAAATCAATGTTTGACAAAATTTTCTATGAAAAAAATTTGACAAAATTTTCTAAGAATAAAATTTTAACAAAATTTTCTATAGAAATAAAAATATTCAGAATATTTCCTAGAGGAATAAATATTCAAAAATTTTTTTAGAAATAAACTTTTGACAAATTCTCTATAATAATAAATATTGAAAATTTTTCTATTAGAAATAAAATTTTACAAAATTTTCTATCACAGACACCAAATAAAATTTAGACAAAATTTCTATAGAAATAAAATTATTGACAAATTTCGTATAGAAATAAAATGTTGACAAAATTTCAACAAGAAGTAAAATTTGACAAAATTCAACAGAAATAAAATTTTGACAAAATGTTTATAGAAATTAAAATTTTGACAAAATTTTTCTACAGAGAATAAAATTTTAACAAAATTTCTAGAAATAAAATTTTGACAAATTTTCTATAGAAATAAAAATTTTGACCAAAATTTTCTATAGAAATAACAATTTTGAAGGTGAGAATTTTCTATAGAAATAAAATGTTGATTGAAAACAAAAATTATTTTCTTACTGTAAAACATTTATTTGGCTTTCCTACTTTCATCTGCAACACAATGAAGGCTCAGCAATTTTCTTTGTCGCTTTCAAACTGGGGTAGAGCAGAAAGGGCAATATTGCCACCCATATAAACATTTAGGTTGTATTTTTGCTAATGAAAATAACGCCTTCCATTAATTCACACATTACAACACAACAGCAGGAACACAAAACAACAAAAGCTACAGTATGCCACAAAATTGGTTCATATGTTACAAGACTTCTATGTTGCTGTCCGTCCGTCCTTCCGTTTTGCCACGGGGATTGTTTGGCTGAAACCATTCGACCACCATTCATGCGTTACTACCATTTTGTGCCTTGGGGTGTTTTCCTTTTCGTCACTAGACAAATCATGACACGACATTATCCAATGTCAATGTCTCTTGCTTTGTTAATGTAGAGTTTATGTTAGATATTCCACACGCGGAAAAAGAAGAACAATCTAGCTGATCTTCTGGGTTTTTTTTTTGTCCTCTCTGATGGCCACACAATGACAATGTCCCTCTTTTTTGAAATCGTGTTTATCTATTTCAAAAATTGATGAAACTACGATATGGGCGTTTTAAATGGCCTGGTAGTAGTGATACGGGTGGTGCTTACAATGCCATTTTTTTAACACCTTTTGTTTCCGGGCGTTGTTCGGGATTGACTTATTTGAAGGACACAACAATGGTCCCAAAAAAAACGCAGGTAATCTTGATTTGACACGAATTGCTAAAATGAGGAGTGCTTAGCCAGGGAACAAAAGTTATCTGCAAAACACCTTTCATTTCATATATGAATGTGTGCATTTATGGGCCTATCTCTGTCCAAAATGAAGGGAAATAAAACATATGAGTCTTTATGGGTTCACATTGTCAGAATCTAGTCCACTTCCAAGTAATAACCATGAACGTATTAATTTTGGAATTAATCATTCACTTGAATGATGTACCACACACTCTAGGTCTGGAATTAATTAAGTTAGCGGAGTATGAGTTGGCGGTGCCAAAATTTCAGTGGAATTTCATAGAATTAGCATTTTATATAAATCTTCAAAGCAAATTAATGTACTTTGCAAGAGATGATTTTTCAACTGCAAAATGTTGTGTATTTTTTAAAAGAATGGTATGTATAAGACTTTCGTTTTATTTTTATTGCAGATTATATATCTATTTAAAAAGATTTGATTTCATAAAAATGTTTCTCAAAATTATTCTAAGAAAATTTGGTCAAATTTATTTTTATAAACAATTTTTTTTGCTTCCTATTTTTATTTTCTATACAAATTTTCGTCGTTAATTTAATTTTTTGCAAAATTTCCTACTGGTAGAAAATTGGTTTTGCCAAAATTTGGATTTGTGTGGCGAAAATTTTGCAAACTTTTATCCATAGATTTTATCAAAATGTATATCTATGAGAAAAATTTGGTCAAAATTTTATCAATAGAAAATATTCAACATCTTTATTCTTACAAAATTAAATAGGGAAATTTTTATCAAAATTTATTTATATAGAAAATTTTACACAATTTTTACTTCTATAGAAAAGGTTGACACAAGTTTTGATTTCAGTCAAAAATAGTAAAATTATTATGAAACACTTATCTTTTTTCTAGGTAGAAAGGTAAAATTTGCAAAGATAAATTTTTCATTCTTATAGAAAAATGATGTGTCTTATAGGAAAATTTTTGGTTTCAAATAATATTTTATTTTTGACGAAAAATTTTCTATTTATCCAGATAAATATTTAAATTTGAAAATTTTTGATTATTAATTCTTCATTAATAACAAAAATATAATTTTGGGTAAAATTTTCATATAGAAAATTAAAATATTTTACTTTAGTTGCAGAAAGGAAAAATTTTCGTTTTGTTTCAAAAATTATTTTAGATAATAAAATGTTCATGAAAAAATTTTCTTTTTTTAGAAATAATTAATTCTTCAAAGAAAATTTTCAGAATAATTATTGAAATATTCATTTTTGAGGAGTTTTTGATCCATAATTCAAAATATAGAAATTATTAAAATTTTGGTGAAAAATCTTTTGTTATTTAGGAAATAAAATTTTCAGAAAATTTTCTTTATTTAAATAAATATTTGACAAAAATTTTTCTTTGGTCTATATAAAATAAAAATTATTTTGGTTTAATTTAATATTTCTTTTCTAGAAATAAATTTTGACATAAATTTATTTTTTCTATAAGAAATAAAATTTTGACAAAACATTTTTCTATTTAGAAATAATTAATTTTTCAGAATTTATTTTTCAAAATTTTTTTTCTATTTTTTAGATTAATAATTTAAATTTTCAGAGAAAATTTTTCTATAGAAGTGTAAAATTTTTCATTATTTTCCAATAGAAATTATATAAATTGGGTTAAGAGACAACATTTTTCCTATATTGATATTAATAGCAATTTTTTGACAAAATTTTTGCTACAGAAATATCAGTTTAACCAAACAATAAAATATAAAATTTTTGACAACATTTTGCACGAAGAAAAATGAACATTTTTCTTATCAGAAATAAAATGTTTTGACACAAATTTCTATTAGAAATTAAAATTTTTGTTGTTGTTTTTGATTTACAGCTTTTTCACAAAAACCATGCTCTAATTTGACTAAACTATAGGCAAGTGTAGCTATAACCAAACAGATTTAGAAAATAATATTTGTCATGGATTTACTAATATAGAGAACTGGCATGATGGTGATAGTGAGAATTTGTGAGCTTTCACAATGAATTTTTTCTTGACTATTTTCATTTTTATACACAGGTATAGTTTTTTGTTCATTAGGCATTCTCTACTTCGCAAAATTTTTTTTTAGTAAATAATATCAACAATTAATCTTGAATTAAATCTTCAGGTGCTACGTGGGTCTTACGAGAGAAACCCTAGGATATATGAACAAAATTTTATGTGATACAGTCTACACTTGACCTTCCGAAAAAAGGTTTTATCAATGAAGAAATATTTTACCGGCTTATTGCCGAAACTAAATTGCGTACAAACATATCTCTGTTCCTTTGCCACTGGCAAATCATCGATTTGAGTGCAGTTGGGCTGCGGTTTATTTTGAACGTGCTTTCCTCTTTCTTGTTTTCAATTGTTTTGTTTAATAAAATTTTCTGTTCAATAAATTTGTATATATTTTTTATATCTGAAAAAAATTTATATTTTTTACCTATTTAGGAAAAATTTTATTTCTTATTTATAGAAATAAAATATTGTCTCTCAAACAGATTATATTTGTTTCTTATAGAAGAATAAAAATTTGGAGATATACAAATATTCTTTATTTCTATAATAGAAAGTAAAATTATATTATGTCAGAAAATAATAATTTATTTCTTTTCTCGATAATTTATATTCACTCGAAATATAATATATATTTATTATTAGAGAAAATTAATTAGAATTAAATATTTTCTATTTATCTAGAATAATTAGTAAAATTATTTAGAGGACAAAAATATTTCTATTTCTAATTAAGAAAATTTTTTGAGTATTCCAAATAAATTTTTTTTATTTTGATACAATATAAGATATATTCTGGTATTAGTACCAAATATATATTTCAATATTATATTAGTAAAATTATTAAGAGAGTGTGTTGATACAAATATTATTTATATATATAGAAAGATTTTGATAACAAAAATTTTTCTATTAGAAATAATCTAATTAAATATAAATAAATTAACATATTATCAAAATTATTTATAATTTAAATATTAAAATTTGAGAAGCCCAAAATTCATATATTTCTAATTACATACAATTCTTTTGACAATATAAGAAATATTTGGGGACCAAATTTTTTCGTAGAAATACATAATATCTTTATATATATAAGAACAAAAAATAATATTTCGTACAATATTTTATGTCTAAATATTCATATTAGATTTAATTTTTTTTCATAAAGTATTTGTTATTTACCCCTTGTGACTCAGCAAATACAACACAATGGAGTTTAAACAAAATTGTGTTATTCACTAGATAGAAGGATAAAATTTTATTGTGAAACTATAAAGTTAATTTATTGCATTTTATTGGGCTTGCATCTCAGCACAAATAGAGAAATGTATGGTACACGGACATTATAGATATACTTCCTATTAGGGAAATAACATTCTTGGAAAAATTTTCTATAGAAATAAAATTTTACAGAAAATTTACTACAGAAATAAAATTTCGATTGTTGACAAAAAAATGTCTACTAGAAATAAATTTTGACAAAATTTTCTAAATAAAAATTATAAAATGTTTCTACAGACAGTAGAAATTTTTGACAAATTTTTTTATAAAAATAGCTAATTTTCAGTTAATATTTTTCTATTAGAAGTAAAAATTTTCTATAGAAATAAAATTTTTGACAAAAAAAGTTTGATATAGAAATAAAATTTTGATAAGATTTTGCAAGTCAGAAAAACATTTTAACACAAATTTTGTATAGAAATAAAGATTTTGACAATAATTGTCTCACCAGACAATAAACATTTTGAAAACAATGTTCTATAGAAATAAAATGTTCAAAAATTTTTTATTAATCATAAAATTTTTAAGAAAACGTTTTCTATAGGAAGATAAAATTGTAACCAAATTTTCTATAGAAATTAAAATTTTAAAGAATATTTTACTACAGAAATAAAATTCCTATAGAATACAGAATGTTGACAAAATTTTGAAAGAAAATTTTTCCTATGGAAATAAAATTTGCGGAAAAAAATTTTCTATACCGAAATAAAATTTTAGAAATTTTCTTATTAGAAATTAAAATGTGGAAAAAAATTTTTCTTATAAAATAAAATTTTTTACAAAACTTATCTATATAAAATTTTATTACAAAATCTTTCATATTTAGAAATAAAATTTTTACAATATTTTCTTTGTAGAAATAAAAATGTTTAATAAAAGTTTTCTAGTAGAAATAAAATTTTGAAAAAAAATTTTCCATAAAATAAAAGTTCTTGACAAAAAAAAAATAGAAGTTTGACAAAAGTTTCTTACTTAGGTATAAATTATTGACCAAATCTTGTATAGTAAATGAAAATTTGGCGTAATGATTTTGTTGTTTGAGGGTTAGTGGTTTTTCGGGTAAAATCTTTCTCAGGATGCTTGTTAAGATTGAGTTTTAGCTCCCTAGCAAGCTAATATATAAAAGGCGACGACCGCAAGATTCATATGGTTGATATGAGGAGATGAAGTCATAGGCTGGTTTTGCAACTAGAGCTTGATCTTTGAATTACTATAGATTAATACTGAGGGGTACGCAGCATCGTAAGCAATCACGAAGACTATAACGGCAGTCGGTAATATGAACTGAGATTTCACTGCCACTGCAGTTGTGATGATGAAACATGAAAACCTAACTAAACTACCAACCCACCCACATAGAATTCTCAAACAATGTGAATGCATTTATGTGAGCTCAACCTTCAATGGCAAAATAACTGAGTGAAAATGCCAATGGTTTGTTTTTGCCGTTTTTTTTTTCTTTTTCACTAGATGAGACTTTTATGAACATGAACTTCATCTGGAGGTCATGACCAATTAGTGGCAAAGAAAACCTATCAAACTAATCAATATTAAAAGTGTGCAAAACTATGGATTAGTTGGGGATTTTAAAACTTATCCCCATTAAGTGGAAGTTCGTTTGTCTTATGTTATAAATTGCTTACTAAAAAATAAGACATTTTTCGCACAGCGGAATTGAATTGCCAAAGAAGTTATCAGCACATATTACTCGCATGCGTATCAACTTTCAAAATATAAGACGAATATCATGTGTGCATTATATTTAGTATATTTTTATATATATTTTTTTTTTATACAAACTTGAAATAAATTAACAAACTTTCTAACAATGTAAACCAAACAATCCCTTGAAAAAAAATCGATCAGCTGTAAGATGAGCGGTTTAGAAACTTAATATAGCTAGAGATTTGTAAAACTTTATCCCCAGCAAGTGTAGCTCGTTGTTCTCACTAGTAATACGGACTTTTTGCAATATGTAACGAATTGATATTGCTAATCAGTTATCAGCACATAATTACTCCATTCGTATCAAACTTGTCAAAATAGTATAGATAAATACCATGTGTGCCATACAAAATTAATTTTTCTTTAAACGATTAACATTCCACACCTTACCATGACGGGTTTGAATTCTTGGCCGCCCAACTTAGAAGGTGAGATTCTGGCGACCAATATAAGTGTCAATTTTCAGCTGAACTTTTTGCAATTATAACCCTGTTTCTTCACAAACTGCACACAGAGAAGGAATATGTGATCAACCCAAACATGTTTCAAGAGCAATAAGTTATTTTTAGATAGATAACATGGAACATGTTTATCCCAAAAATATTGTTTTCTCGCTAAAAATATACATGATTGCCCAAATCAAATACAGAATGTTCCATGTTTCCCGCCAAAAATAACATCTTGCTCTTAAAACATGTTTGTGGTGATCATAGACCCTCTGTGGGAGTGAGTTGCATCCACTCCTACCCACACACAAAAAAAAAATTTTTCTGCATATCAATCACGAAATTAATTGATCCAATTAATTTTTTAATTGAAATGCCTTCAATCACGAAAAATGAAGTATCAATCACATTTTTAATTGGTCATAGAAAAATTCTGATTAAAAAAATTAAATGATTTCATTAGCAAAATTTCAATTAAATTTTAAATTGTATCATTGATTTGATTAAAAATTTAATTGATGTTGATGCAAAAACTTATTAATTTATTAATTAAAAAAGGTAACTATTTTTCAATTACTTCTGAATTGATTTAATAGTTTTATTTAGATTAACAATTGATTGTTTGAAATACATTTTTAATTAAAATTTTAAAAAAAAGTTTCATCACTTTTTTTAAACTGAATTAGTCGTCCGAATTTGATTAAAAAGTTAATTGTATCAATTAATTTTTAAATTAAAAATTTTAAAATTTTCTTTCATTGATTTAATTAACTTAAGTTTCTATCGTGATTAAAAGTTAATTCTATCAATTATTTTTATTAATGCTAAAAATTTTCAACTTCAATTAAAACTTTTTAATTTGAAAATTTTGGTGACATTTTTCTGTGCAGGGAGGAATATGTCATCTCAAACATGTTCAATTAAATATTAGTGTTTCCTTTGAAATCTCAGGGGGTTTGGGACAGATCAAGCAGAGCAGTTCAACCAGTACCCACTTCCCGAAGATTAAATTTAAAGATTTTACCTATGAAGACGTAATATTCAGATTCTGGATTTATAAGAACATTTTCTTGTTGAGTTTTAGAGGATATCATTAAGCATCTTCTATTGTAAGAGTGTGCAAGAAAAATTATAAATAAAGCGCCGTTGATTTGAAATTTTAAAATCGTTAATTTTTTCAACCGGGAGGAATTAAAATCCTGCGAAATTTTACATTGCAGTTTCAAGCAATTTCATAATTCCAGTGCGCGCTTTTATACCCTCAAGAAGTGGAAATCGGTTTTAATGTGGAGGCCTTTACAAATGGAGCCGATAAAACTTAATCCCGATACACGTTTTTGTTGAGACCTAAAATACCAGAAGATTTGCAATTCAGGCAAACGGTTTCTAGAAACCCAAGGAGTTAAATGGCGAGATCGCTTCTTATGGGCGATATTACTAAAAATATGGACTCCGATACTCACTGTTTTCGGCACACCTCTTTTGTGGCAAAAATACCTGCTAGATTTCAATTTCAGTGCAAATTGGATAAAAACTAACGTTTGCTTAGTAAGCCCAAGAAGTAAAATCGGGAATCGCGTCTATATGGGGGCCTATACCAAAACATTGCGACCGATAATTCACCCATTTTAAGCACAACCCTCTTAGTCATAAAATACCTCTAGATTTCCAATTGCAGGCCCAAATTGTGGCATAAAAACTTACTGGTTCTATAAGCAAAACAAGAGAGTTAAAATCGGGAGATCGCGTCTATATAGGGGCTATCCGGCGTATACCAAAACATGGACCTATACTGCATCATTTTTTGGCCAAACCTTTCTTTATGGTCATAAAATACCTTCGTAGATTTAACAATTCAGGCAAATTGCGATAAAAACTTCGGATTCTAGAAGCCGAGAAGTAAAGCGGGAGATCGCCGTCTATATGCCCGGGCTATACCAAAACATGGACCGTATACTCATCATTTAGACACACCTCTGTTCGCCACCCGTCCTAAAATACCTCTGGATTTCAATTTCTAGGCCAAATTAGATTAAAAACTACGGTTTGCTATAAGCCCAAGAAGTAAAATCGGGATCGGTCTATATGCGGGCCATACCAAAACATGGACCGACACTCACCATTTTGGCAAATTTTTTATGTTATCAAATACCTCGTAGATTTCACAATTTCAGGCAAATGGATAAAAATCTACTGTTTCTATAAGGCCCAAGACCCCAAAAATCGGGAAGGTCGGTTTATCATGGCGGCTATACCAAAAACATGACCGATTAGTGTACCAATGTTCACACCCTTTTTATGCTCCTTAAAAATACCTCTAGATTTCCAATTTGAGTGTAAATTTGGCATTAAAACTTCGGATTCTAGAAGCCCAAGACCCAATCGGAGGTCGGTTTATATGGGGACGTATTATCAAAATTCTGGACCTGTATAGCCATCTTCGAACTTGGACCTACCTGCAGACAAAAGCGACACGATTACTTCAGTATTTGAAAAGACCTGTTAAGCGTTGATTTACAACAGACAGACGGAACATTGGTTATATTGTCTTAGAATTTCTCCCTGATCAAGAAGTATATATACTTATATTAGTCGGCAAATCGATATTTCGACTGTGTTACAAACGGAATAACAAACTTATTAACCCCTTCCACCATTCTATGGTGCGTGGTATAAAATCGGTAATTTTTTGATGAGGAACATGTTTATTGCCAAACTGTGTTATTTATTTGCGAACATTATGCTAAACTGATTTCGAGTGAAGGCATTTTTATGTTTGGCGAAAAAAACAAAATTTTTGCAGGCAAAAAATGTTCAAAATATAATATGTTGCTCTGAAACATAATTTGAGGTATTATATTCCTTCCTGCGTGCTTCGATGTTGCTTTTCAGCTCACGAAAAGGGTTTCTGTTGTGATCGCTGCTCAAAATTCCGCCCTCACTCTTCGTGCTGTTAAGGGTGCTTTTTCAGCGGTCCAATTTTTCGCGCAATGCGATCAAGGCAACGATAATGGCACGCGAGGAACAACAAGATTTTATTCATTATTTTAATTCTGGAGGATCTAAGCGATAGCCCTCTTGTGGTTTACAGGACAATCTCACTATCATACTTGAATTCCGATCAGGAAATAAATCCATTTGTGTATGCGATAGATCAAATGCTTTTTTAAGCTTGCTAAAATAATTTAAAAATTAACTGTCACTGCAATACAATTTCAGGTGTTCAGACGAGTGTTTTTAGAAATTATAACAACCTGGAAATGTTTGCAAAACATATCAAGCACACGAGTAACTCGTATTAAGACAATACGTTGTCTCTGTAGATCATTATGCGGAGAGATTCATTACATGATCGCAAGGATCCCAAGAATTTCTGTTAAATGATAATTTCAATTGATATGGGAAAACTGTAAACTCTACAGTAATGCATTGAAATTCCCGCTTCAATAAAATCTTAAACGTTTTCCAAGTGTTTAGGAATTTATTATAAATCCTTATGATTTACATAACACACGCTTCCGCAATTTAAACTTAATTTCCAAAACTAATTTTAAAAAATCAATTCACTTAGACTGTTTAATATAGAATTATATTGCGTATGAATGCTTTCTTTTCTTTTTTTTTTTTTGGGCCACAAAAATACACTCTCAACTTATGATAATAACATAAAATCATTGGCATTCATTTATATTTTCCATGTTTACGCATTTATTTCATTTCAGATTGAAATTATTTGCAGTTATTTTTCTCGCCATATGAATGTAATTTATTATTAAAATGTTGCTTGATTACTTGCCAAAAAAAAGAACAAAACAGACAACAAAAAATGCTTCGTTATGTTGAGACATAAAGATTTCAAGACAAAAATCTAAACATAAATAATATTCTAAATAGAAATTCTCTTTTATTTTATTTTTTCATTTGCATTTCCAATTGTAGAGGCAACAGTAGTAGTAGAAGAATGAGTGTTCCAACCGACAATGCCCACTTTGCCAAGGACATATCAGCATTGAATCTGAAGAAGAATCAAAGCCAATGAAAAAATAAAACTTGGTGAATGTTGAAAACACCAGGGGGGGTTGTGCAATTCGGAGAGTGGGCGGCACCGGGTGTGCGGACAAATGGACGTCGTTTGTTGAAGAGTCTTGATTTCTTGGTATATTTTGCTTTTGTATTCTTATTGCCTTTATTAATACGTATATTAATTTACATTGTTTTTTGTTGTTGTTGTTGTTGTTGTCTTATTTTATTTTATTTTATTTCTTGAATAAACATAAGTGTGGTAAAAACACGCAATGTAAACGCATGAAAAAAAAATTTTATATAAACATTATTGTCTGTAATACATCTTTGGTAGTGAGCAACAAGTGGAGGTTAGACTAATTATAAAAACCATTGAAGGACCATGTCTCTTGGTGTATGTCTGTTTCCATATATTCGCCGTTTTTTGTTTTTATGACTCAAACTGAGATTGGAATGTCCAAGACCAATAGTTTTATTTTTTTTCACTTTTATAAATATAATGGCCTGAATATTTGTGTTTTTTGAAAAAAAACGTATACAATTTTCCAGTGAGTATGGGAAGTAAAGGATATTATGGAGATTTACTGGTAGTGAATTGCAAGATTTCATTATCGCCGTACAAATATCACAAAACTGCAAGCAAAATGAAGGGAAATTTGGTTTTAAAAACAAGCTGATGCATTTTTTAGTAATAATAATAATAATTTTTTCCCTATACAGTTTAGGAACATTTTCGTATATTAACTAAATTTTCAAAAATTTTTTATTAGTAATCTTTCATATTACGTTAACTGTTTTTACCATGCAGAAGTAGTCTTTCAAAATAAATGCGAAACTGCTGCAAATCGCCCCCCCCCCCCCTTCATATTGACTATGAAAGTTGTTCCTATATAGAGGAAATTTTCGGCATTTTTATATTTAATAATACAACTTTCAAACTAGTATAATTAAAAAATCTTCATATTTAAAGCACTAAGCTGTGCTTACA
>PGFW01030247.1:10195-20833 GCA_003123925.1 Haematobia irritans | reverse complement strand
GTAACTGTATGTTGCATTATCATTCTTTTTTTACGCTTGTACATCAGCATCTAGGTACTCTGAAATAAGACGGGATGCGTTCAGAGTGATCTGCTGGCATCTAGGTACTCTGAAATAAGACGGGATGCGTTCAGAGTGATCTGCTGGTGATTTGGCTGGACAAGCGAAGAAGTGACGGTTATCATGTGGCCTTTGGCTGCAGACAAGACACTCGTTAGCTACGCTGCTACCAATCACACATATGTAGGAATTGTAGTGGCTGAACTTGCCCGGACTTTTTGGGCCACACCTACACTGGTCTTCCGTGAGAAGTCTCTTTCAGGCGGTGGCCGGGCTCTGAGAGCAGGATTAACATTGTATCCTCTCACCATTTCAGTATCCTATCCACACACTATCTCTTATGCTGCCTAATCAAAAGGCTCATTTTTAAAACGCTAAATTCCGAGCTCTGTATAGGAGACAGGGTGAAGACCAACCCTTAAATTCCTGGGTGGTGGTTGCCTATCCCCAAAATTTGAACAGTTAATGCGATCATGTAACATATTGCTCCAAAATACATATTTGTATCGATAATATTTGCACATATATCGCAATTCCATTTCATTTATGAAACACTCTTCAAATTTGCCGCAAATGAGTGATAACCCTGTAAGCAGCATTCTTTGGAGAGAAGTTGCAATTTTCCTGCGAAAATTACTTTAAATTAAATCTTATTAACGGACAGCTCTTATGGCAAATAAGTAAATATGTATATTCCAATATACATACTTTTTTATACGTTTATTAGAATTAAAAATACAATTAAAACAATTCATTTAAGCCTCTATAGTTTTATTTCTTTGAAAATCTGGTAATGATGTCCATATATAGCCGCCTGGTTTAGTATCATACTCCATGCTATCTGGTAAGGGGAAAGGATTTGTTCGATCAAGATAGTAGTTACTGGGAGCATGCATAACAAATTCCAGAAATGATAATTTTCGTGAAAGCTCTTCATCGGGACCTAAATAGAAAATTAAATAAACTTGTCATATTAATATGGATAGACAAATTTTTATGTTAAAAAAGTTTACGATTATAAAAAATTAATTTGAATTAGACAATTCAAAAACTACGAGAAAGTCTTATGTAAATTAATATAACGTACAAAATTAAATTATAGAATTACTAAAAATTTAAGGGGTTAAACGATTTCTATAATTGAAGCAATTGCAGTCCAATATATTTAAAAGCTATTTTGAAAAGACAAAGTTGAAATAAATACAAATTATATGCTCAGCCTCTCATCCTTGGACTCTCTCAAAAGTGGACAACTTTCTACATTGTTGGATATGGACAAAATTAAGGCGACCCTGTTAGTTTAGGTTGGCTGTCCACTTCTGAGAGGTTTCACAGTATTTAAATATTTAACCCATTACGAACGTTCTCTACGAATCTATTTTACCTATTAAATATGTAGCTGGGTCAAATCCATCCTTGGGATCTGGACTTTCTCGTGTCGGTATTAACCATGTAAGGAAAGCAGATTTTTCTGAGTAATTATCGATTAGTAAACCACGAATTTGGGCATAGTAAACATTATCTTCCCCATCGACCAATGATACAATATCTCCAACTTGCAGATATGAACCCTAAATAAGAAAAACATTATTCATATATTGATTGGGCTGTCGTATTTACATAATCAATTATTCACCTTATGGAATATACTTTCAACACAATGTGTGGTGGCCTGTGCTTGAGGTGTTTTAAATGGAACTCTTTTGAATAGGCTTCTCCTATTTCTTCCCTTTGTTTGGGTCTTTGAGTTTCCACCACCTGTATTGCTCTTTTCACCATTAGCATTGCTGGAGTTGTTGGTATTTAGGACTTTTGCTTTAAAACGTGTTGCTCTCGTGCTTTTTCTTAGACGTGAACATTTATCCTCACTTATAACCAGATTCGCATCACGTTTTTCTTCTTTGACATCTTTGGGAAGTTTCTTGTTTTTGTCATCGGTAATTGTACTCTCAGTGCTTGTCTCCTTATTTTCTTCAGCTTTTTCCTTGGCTGCGGTCTCACGTATTTCGAAACATTCAACGCATAACTGCCCATTTTCTACTGAACGCCAAAGTAAAGATTCTGTCTTTTTACAATCGACACATATTGGATTGGCTTTTGGTGGCATTATTGAAAATTAAAATTAATTCACCTACGAACAACTGCTATGGACCAGGATGCTATTTGTTTTCATTGCAATGCTTCTTCTTCAGTCGTTAATTCCGAGGAAATCACCACGTATTGTTAACAGGTCAGGTTGCGGGAAAACGAAATGTAGAAAAACCTATCGTTTGAAATATACTTGAATTCAAAGATCATATACGCAAGAGCAATATAGCGGCGCCTAAGGAATAGGCGCCATTCAGACTATAATTTTTGTTGGTCCAATAATGTCCTAATGTAAATCCCCTATATTCCCACGCCTTAAATTATGTTTGTCGACATAATCATCAATTTATCAACAAATTTAAGCGTAATAACAATGTTTTTTAGATCTTTCTTTTCTCATCACCCCTGTGCGAAGGCAAAATTCCATGTTCTCAAAGTTGTATCTGCTGGGTTGTTATCGCAGTAACCATCCAAAACACCATCTTATGGATAGACATAACATGGTTGATCTTCACCTTCTAGACCAAGCAGCATACAAAGATTTATGAGGACACTTTAGCTGAAGCGGTGAGAAGCCACAAGGCTAATCCCATTTCCACCCATAGCACCGGAGGAAAGAGGCTTCCCGCGGAGGCCCAACTAAGACCAAGCAAGTGCAACCGCCTCAATTCCTACCTATCAGTAATTGATAGAAGCATGACTGACATATGCAACCAAGGGCCCCAGATACGCGTCACCTTTTTGCTTGCCCAGCTAAACCTACCCGACTCACCACCAGATCACTCTGGACACACTCCAACCTAGTTGCAGAGGTTTTTGACCTGGATACCAGCTAATGTACCAAAGCATAGAACAAACTAAAATGGATGAAATCACAAAAAAACTGCTCAAATAACAATTGGCCAGCAATTGACGATTTTTAGGCTTACTGTTCCTCTTAATGCCTAATAATTTCAATTATATGAACAAGAGAAATCAATTTTCGGTGGCGACTTCATGTCAGCGGCACAGCTATCGATCGGTAGGAAAAAAAAATAAAGGGCTTGGGGCCGTTCGAAAAAAGGTTGAAAAGCGTTGAACATTTTTCTTACATCACAACGTATGAATTTACACAATGTTCGTCTTGTTTCCTAGTTATTTTCGAATATGAATGAACTTGGAAATATTGAAATGTTTCGCAACCCAATTCCCTGGTTATTTTGCATCATTAATTTGTCACAGATTATTATTTAAAATATAACTAGTTAGTTTATAAATGTTGCACTTCTAATATGTTGGAAAATCCGAAACATATGGCGCACCGTTAAGGTTCATGTATTCACATGCTAGCGGAAATTTCAGTTACCATGCCAATTACACAGTAACACAGTCGTAATAACAGCCGCATGACCTAATCATTAGCAAAATATATAGCAATACATTCTTAGGGTAGCAGAAGGTGGTTGTATACCGGCCTTTTTAAGCCGTATAACAACGCCTCACGGAAATTTCGGTAGGCAAAAACCCAATGCATTTTATCGATAGCGAAATTTCGTTAGAGTGCATAGGTACAATCAAATGCCTGGACATTTCCATCCATGATTTTGAACTAAGATTTTATAAAATTTTATAGTTATTATATATTGTTTTTAATTCTAATTTGGTGGGCCTTTAAACCGATATGCAAAAACTCTTGCAAAAATTCAGTTGCATGCCAATATCACAGTGTTTACCATACGTTTCTTATGGGCCTCGAAATGTAAACAACCGTTAATAACGTCTCCGACATTTTTTGTAGCAAAAAATGCGATGCATTTCTTATGGTTAGTGTAGGAAATTACCGGCCATCGTAATGCAAAGTTAGAGTTTTAATAACAAGATAAATAACAGATTCTGGAAACTTTAATTTATGTTTTTTATAAATAATTTTCAATATTATTGGGAAGTCACTTATTATATGGCAGAAACCAGATTTTTAAAAAATCCACCTAAATTGAACTCGAAATTTCGTCTTGATTGGTGTATAATTTTGGGTTGTTTTTTAATCAAAGTGATTATCCAGTGTGTTCGAAAGTATAATGTTGCACAATTTCTTAAAAGTTAACACAAAAAAGTTTAAGCAAAATTATCCTTTGATTTTTGTTGAATACTAATTCCGCTTTCCTAAACAAATGAAAGGTCTTTTGAAATATTAAGGTAATTAAATTTACTAACTTTTACAAAATCAATTGGGCTAAGAAAGTGAATTTTACCAAATTTATTGCATGAAAAATATGGCCATCTTCAATTGCTGCAAATGTTCTTTTGGTGCACAATTCACTGAGCAAATTAAAAAAAAAACCTAACGGCCGCCAATTTATTCATTTCTGCACATGGAGGCCGCCACGATAGGCATTTGTTTGGCAACATTATTGTAAATATTTAAGCCAATACAAATGAGAAAAACCTTAAACAGAATAGTTTAATTTATGCCACTATAATTAATTTCCTTTTACATGTATTGGATTTGTTAAAAACTGTTTGACCAAGAACCGAAAATAAAACTTCTCCGCCGTCCAAAAACAAAAACGGAATCGAACAGGCGATCGTTTGTTTCATGAGTAACATAGAGGTAGGGATAGAAAAAAACAAATCAAAACCAGATTGAGCATCACGAAATTTGTCTTCCTTTTTCTTGATAAATTGCTTCTCTGTCCTGTACATTTATTCACTGCTAACAAAAATCCGGCAGGCATATGGCTTTTTGAGTTACGCACTTACATTTTTAATTTTTATGTTTATACCGGCAAAATATGTTTTGTTTATTAATTTCTGTCTGCAAATAATATGGCTTGCAGAAAAAATCAGCTGTCACATTTTTTCGTAAAAGTCCGAAAAAATCGTTCACACCGGTGTTGACTCAGAACAAGCTTAACTTTGTGTGGTGGTGGTGTAGAAAGTGTATAGTTTGTGGTTGCACAAATGCGGTTGTGACCCAGAAAGACATGATTATATAGTTTTTTTTAATCTTAATTTGGTGGCCTTTAAACCCGATATGCAAACTTTCTTGCAAAATTCCAAGTTGCATAATACCATTACGTTTTCTTATGGGCGAAATGTAAACAACCGATAATAACGTCTCCCGAATTTTTTGTAGCAAAAATGCCGATGCATTTCTTATGGGTAGTGAAATACCGGCCTTTATATGGGAATGCTTATTTATAACGGCTAAAGCCACCGTGGTGCAATGGTTAACATGCCCGCCTTGCATACACAAGGTCGTGGGTTCGATTCCTGCTATGACCGAACACCAAAAAGTTTTTCAGCGGTGGATTATCCCACCTCAGTAATGCTGGTGACATTTCTGAGGGTTTCAAAGCTTCTCTAAGTGGTTTCACTGGAATGTGGAACGCCGTTCGGACTCGGCTATAAAAAGGAGGTCCCTTGTCATTGAGCTTAACATGGAATCGGGCAGCACTCAGTGATAAGAGAGAAGTTCACCACTGTGGTATCACAATGGACTGAATGGTCTAAGTGAGCCTGATACATCGGGCTGCCACTAACGTAACCTAAAGCCTGTTATGAAAGTGTAGTTAAATGATACTCAATTAACTGTCGATAACATAATCCCCACTAATATTCTTCCAACGGTATAAAAACTAGGCTTTAACGACTTTACTACAATATGACCTTTCTATGAATCACCGGTCTTAAGACCGATTCTACGTTAGGTTTTGGATGAAAACCACTTTATTTTTGCGGTTACTTTTCTAAAATATTTCAAATTTTATACTGAGAAACGAAATCTTGAAATTCTCTATAATTTTTTCTATAAAAAAACGAAAAAACATTTAATTACTTTTTATATATTTATTATTGTTTGTAACTTATCTTATTGTTAATATTTTGTATCAGTTTTGTAAATGTTTTGTTGTCAATGTTTTATTTTTTTTTTATTATTTAGTTTGGTTTTATGTCGATCACAATCAGTGTAGATCTCTCTAAGCATAGTGAAATATAACATTTTAAGTAAGCAATAGAAGAAGGTGATTAAAATCCATATATATCATATATATTTTTTCTTATTTATACATAATTTTTCGGAGGTTGTTTGCCTACAAAAAAAGTTAAATATTTCAGTATGTCTATACTACTAGTCATATATGAATATATTTATATAAAAAATAAAAACTAAATTAAATATTAATAATAATTTAATATGAATAAAAACACTGGTGGATTATCGTTGGGGAAAACAAAAATTAACCAAAAAAGCCAATAATGTTTCCAATAAAAGGTATCTTAATAAAATATACTTGAGAGTTTAGTTTCTCACATCTGAAAATATTGTTTGGATCCATGATATGTAAAACAACAATGATTATAATAAAAAAATCATATCGAACGAAAACGATTGTTTTAGATTTGTTGTAATAAATTTGGAAATTATTCGTTTGTTTACATAGATTTCAATACTTGGTTGTTAAAAAAAAGACAAATTAACTTAAAACCAATAAACTAAATAACATTATATGCATTTTTGAATTTTATACTTAAAGTCTGGTATGTATTTTTACTAAATTTCCTGTTTCCCATAGAAATGTTTGCCTATGAAAGATTTCCTGTTGAGCTTATCATCGATTGTTGAGCAGAAATATTTAAGAGACACGAACTGGACTTAAGACCGATACAAACAGTTATAGGGAAACATTTTTTAAACAATCGGTAACAATGCGTTTAATATATTTTTTAATGTTATAGCAAAGTATACCTTTTTTATGTGGTAGGCAAAAATTTAACCAAGATTGGCATACGCAAAACTTATAGACAGGACTGATCTAACTTATTTTTCTTTAGGATTGTTTGTTAACATTAACAAGAACTATGTAAAAGGTGGTTGGTACAAGGTTACTGAAAATCAATATTTAAAAGGCACCTGAAAATTTTAATATTTTCCTTAATAAACCATAACAGGGAAGGGAATAATGCAAAAAAAATCATAAAAAAATAATAATAAAGAAGAAAAGTAATCGCAACTAAGGAAGATTTTCACTGTATATCATAAACTTTATACCCCATCTTAATTATATTTCGATTTTACTCAATGCATTTGCCGATCGAAATACTTTGCAAATTGCATACTGATAAGCTATAAATTCGACGATATTTAATATGATTCAATGCATTTATCAACCATGATCAATTTAGCCATGTTTTTCCGTGGGCAATCATTATTATTTCTTTAAGACTTATTGATTATATTAAGTAACATTCAGCAATTTGCCAAATTATAGTTTTACTAATCGTTGATTTTGTTTAACGAAAATATCTGGCTACAATAACTAAGCTATTGAGATCAAGTACATAAAAGTCTTTAACAATATAAAAAAATAAAACTATCAACAGAATGAGGATCTCTGCAATTATTATAGTTCATATTTTTCCATTGCGTACCACACTTACATACATCAAAAATCAACAGCGATAGAATAGACATTCATATAATGTAACAAAGATTTTTGTTTTTTGATTCCTATATGGGATTTGTTCTTAATTTTTGATAATTTGTCGTAAAACACATGAATATCGAAATAATCGATTCTTTGGAACTGTGATAGTATAATCAATCCATAATTATTAATTATGAAGTTAACTTTAACAATGAAAAATACAATGTAAACAAGTAATGCTAAATTGCTTTACTTTGGTTTGGTATTGTACAATAAATGAATACTTAAAAAGGAAATTAAAATCTAATATTAGATTTGAATACATTTTGTAAAAAGAACCAAGTTAATGGTAAAAAAATTCTTTTGACAAACAGTTGACGACAAATATATGATTATATGAATGCGTGTGTATGTGGTGAGTTTATGAAGGATTTCTTTAGTTAGCTCCATGATAATTTTGTTTGTGTCTGTGTTTTTTTTATAATAAGTTGGCAATATTAAAAATTTTTGTTCTTATACCTGACAATACTTTTTAAACAGATATTTTGTTTTTCATTGCTAAAACTATCACTTATTATAATCTCATATCTTATTCCACATAATGGAAACGTAAAAATAGCACGTCTGGATCTCTTGAGGTTTGCCATAGTTTTTGTATGACTTCAGCCAGCTTGTTCGCATAGGGAAATACCGGAATGTGGTGGGGCTTCAATGTTTCTTATCTGCAACCAAATCGACAAGCTCTCGTAATTGTTTTCACCGTAACCGGTTGAAATATGAGTATATTCTGTGTTGATACTCAATCAGAGCAGAGCCGTGAGAATTCATTGGCTCATTAAATTTTTCGGGCCAACTTCATCGTAAATTAAGACAACACCACCTTTGTTTCAGGCAATGCATTCAGAACGGTGGAAGACTGCGTGAAGTTGTTAACCAAAAATCAATAACACATCAACGCGGGACACACGATACATTTTTTGTGCGTTCGGATTAGCATGTGCGTTCATAGAGCACTTCGTTCCACTGGACCAACACTTACACTGTAATTATACAAAAAGAAAGAAAATAAATTTAGTTAGAGTTACCGAGGTTAAAGTAAAACATTATGATGATGATATTTTCACTTGATTTCGGGGTAGCATATTGATTTCGATATCTTATACATTCGCGTAGCTAATCAATTTTCCTAGGGGGGCTATAGCCCCCCTAGCTAAAAAAATTTATAAGACTGAACTTATAGTTCAATTATTGTTTTATTTCATAAAAAGATATAAACATATTCATCAAATCAGAATATATAATAAAGCCAACTAAAGTAGTTCCACACTTTTACCCAGAAAAAAATTGGGATTCTGGTTTTAAAGGCACACTTTAAAAGCACTTCCAAAAATGTCCTCACAAACAGAAGTTAGATTTATATTTTAACTACACAGGAAGTTTTTCTTCATATTTTTCATGCGTAATTTTTGTTTTCTTTTTTCAAATAGTTTAAAATCAGTTAAGAATTTAAATACAAATGATAAATTATTCAATATCTTCTGCCACAAAAATACTAATATACATTATAGAAAAAATCGATAATTTTGGGAAATATATACAAACAAGCGTATAGGAATTGCATAAAAAATGCATAAAAAATATAAAAATTATTAATACAATTTATGTTTCTTGTAAGCTCGAAAGGTCTTCTGATAAATGTATTTATGAATGATCTAACATAATGTCGACCAAAAATCAAATAAAAAACGAAATTAAATAAAAATTATTATTGGAGAAAATAATCACACAATTTTTTAATTCACATTCAAAACTCTGAATTCGAGATCACACCCGTAGAAGTGATGCAATTTTATTGCCAACCGGCTGTTGAAACGGTGGACATGTTCTAATTGAGCGAGTCCTTATATACATTCATCGGCATTTCTCCCGCAATTTGCACCACTTCCGCGACCCCAAAAAGAACATCTTTCCACTTCTTTTTTGGCGCCGCTTTTTTGCAGCATTATTAAGATTATTAATTTATTGAAAGAATAGTTTTAATTACCAATTACTATTTTTTAATTAGCGATTGACTAAACCAGGACTAAACAATAAATAAATAGCTTACACAGCCTTGATTTCTGATTATGTCGAATGAGCTCTGTGGATCGACTAAAATGGAAACCAAACAGCTGAACTTTATAACCAAAAAACAGCTGTTTCTACTGCATTTCAGTCGATCGATTGTAAACTCGTTCGGAATTACTCAGGAAACAGCTGTTAGTTATTCAACATAAACCATAAGTTCAATCACAGCTCTATTTCATTAATATCAGACTTCAACATTGCCATCGGCAACTTGCTACAACAACCCAAGTCAATTCGATTGTGCATGAAAGTCTTTACCGGAACTTTGATGCGGTATTATATACTTGTTTAATTATTTATAAAAATTGTACAAATCGTAAATAGGTTTTCAAATTTGGGGGTCTTAAGCCCCTCCCCAAAGGCCTTCCTACGCTTATGAATCTATTAACAAAATACATGTCAAAAACTGATTACTGAATGGAATTTCCGATGAGAGGGGAATTTCACGGAGGAGATCTTGCAATAATATCTCCTTACATGCCGGTACAGCAGTTTTCACAAACTGTTTCTTCATGGGAAAATGGAAACAATCGCCCTAAATTTTTGTCAATCACGTCTTCTTGTGGCTTAATGCGCTTTACAGACTATCAGTTAATTCGGGCGGAATGTCGGTGTTTGTAAAGAATTCTTTTACAGGTTGTTTTCGCGATTCGATACGACTTGTCGGCGATGACTAAGATTACTCGGTAAATTTATTATTCGATCCCATAAACATGCAGCAGCTATCGTTATGGCCTGCGGACTTAACTTTATAATGTGCCCGCCACAAATATATGGGGTTACTGCTTCGGGACACGAGCACTGTGTCCGGAATAACTGATAGTCTGTTAAAAGCGGGGCGCATAATAGAAATTTTCGCCCATAAAGTGGCCCAAAATTTCAGGCTTTTAGTTGTAAAAAACTATTGGTTACCGAAAGCTTCATTGAAAGCTGCATCTTATATCTTTCTCCTCTC
>PGFW01030242.1:24998-38086 GCA_003123925.1 Haematobia irritans | reverse complement strand
GTGCCTCATCAGTCTGGGCTACGTGCGAGAGAAGGAAAATCTGTCTGCACGATTCACCCTTGCTCTAGACTTTGCCTAGCTTCAGCACTGGAATCGCACTATCCATTTTCCATGCTAGGGTATAATGAGTGATTCCAAGGACAAATTGACGAGTCTGGTCAAGTTCTGAACTCCCAGATGCATTAGCATGGAAATTCCGTCGGACCCAGAGCCTTAGATGGTTTCGCACATTGGTAACTTTGGCTGTTGTAAATTTTAATGTATGGCTGACTCCGAGACCACGAAAGCGACGAATGACTCTTATTTCGCTCTATCACTCTTGGGATGCTCGACAAACTGTCGGTTAAAAACATCTAGCGGATCAGCCACCGTCACGCCGCCAAAGGTGACTGAGATCCCATTATCCCTTATAGCGGGCTTCGAGAAGGCCCTCACCCTTGGCCACAACTTACCTGTTCCTGTGTTTAGCTTGCGCTCATCGACTATCTTACTAATCTAAAAAGTCAGTTCCC
This sequence comes from Haematobia irritans, assembly GCA_003123925.1. Classification (NCBI taxonomy): domain Eukaryota; kingdom Metazoa; phylum Arthropoda; class Insecta; order Diptera; family Muscidae; genus Haematobia; species Haematobia irritans. The sequence continues at coordinate 37,574 of PGFW01030242.1, read as the reverse complement.
TGATCCACTTTACCTAACCTCTATATGCAATGAACAATGTCGGGTAACCCTGAGACCTAAATCAGGGAACTGACTTTTGTAGATTAGTAAGATAGTCGATGGAGCGCAAGCTAAAAACACAGGAACAGGTAAATGTCGCTCATAGCGGTCGAGGGCCCTTCCTCGACCAAGCACCCATCGCAACCTATACAGGGACATAAACATTGGAGCATCTCCCAGTCACCTTTGGCTGATAAGCCCTGTGCCCTCGCCTCTCTCCACCCTACTCCGGTCCTGCCTGATCCGCTAAGAATCGCTCTTTTAACCGAACAGTTGTTCGAGCATCCCCAAATACGTGATAGAGCCGAAATAAGAGTCATCGTGCCTTCGTGGTCTCGGAGCAGCATTACATAATATTTACAACAGCCAAACAGTTACCAAGTAGCAAACCATCTAAGGCTCTGGTCCGACGGAATTTCCATGCTAATGCCATCTGGAGTTCAGAACTGACCAGACTCTTGTCAATTTGTCCCTTGGAAAATCACTCATTTCACCCTAGCATGGAAATGGGATAGGGCCGACCCACCAGACGGACCTACTCGATACCCGGCTCTTATCCTTTCCTTCCCTATCTTTTCCTTCTCCCCATTGGTTCTTCTCGCCGCCCCTAGCTAAGGCAAAGCTAGAGCAAGGGAATCGTGCGGGACAGACTCCTTCTCTCGCACGTTAGCCAGTAATATAGATGAGGACTCTACACTCGCCAGCTCAGGAATTTTTTCTTTACCTTGCCAACCATCAATCATGCGTTTCCGTAATAGTTTAGCATATGCACGACTAAGCATTTTGCAGGCCATTTTCTTTCATCATAAATATAATATCTAGGACTCAATCAACCAAGCCCCCTGAATAGCGACGGTTCTCGTGGTGCTTGACCTTATTCGAAGCCCGTCATCTTATGTGTTGAGACCAAGATCATCTCGGTCCGTTCATTCCCGTTTCAGTGCTCTCACTGATCGGCTGGGAGTGCAGCTTACATGCCGAACCTACCTTATCATCATCGAGGAGCACCCGTGACTGGTTCAAACAGAGCTACGCCGACACTCCCCGACTATCTCCCGCCAAACATCAAAGTTCTCCGGGTCCTAAGATCCCGGCACGACCAGTCTTATTGTTCGTTCCCTAATTTCGCCGGACAAATGCATCGTTTCTATGTCAATTTATTTGTAGAACATGGATAACATCTCGGAAGAATCCAAGAGTATACGAATCTTTACTTATCCCCCTCAACCGCAGCCTCTGCCTGCAATTGTGGCAGGAGCACAATCAATCTGACTACGTAAGTTTCGGAGTTGTTGCCAGGCTTTTATTGGATACATGTACCCACCACATTAGACTATGGACTGTCTATGTGGCTGCTATGGAGACGTCCAATGACCACCAGCATAGTTTGGCAGCCAACTACGTATCGCATGCAGCTCCACCATGTTCCTTGTAATCACAGGTGCAAGCGAACGGATGGCCTCCAGTCAACTGCACAAATCTATCGTTAATTGCCAGCAGCTTCGCCCTAGATTCAATTATTACTCCTATCGCGGAATTCAGATCCACCATCCCCATCACCTCATCTACCATTTCCACCCAATTGACAAACATATTTCACTAACCTCGTTCACCGGACATTGTGTTCAGTCCGAAAAGACCAATCTGTGACGGGTTAGGACAACACAGATTCCGACTCCCCCTCTCAAGAGGGATGTCCGCCGGACCAACGCCTGCCCTTCTCCCCACGCTGCTTTCTATACCCGCTCGGTCGACAACTACCCATATCGTAGTCTGCAGCCCCAACTTCCCAGCTGAAGCGGAGGGACTCACCAGACAAGTCTCGTGATTGGCACACTTCGTCGCGCATATTCCCTGAATCAGGGAAACTAATCTAGAAATTTAGTATCTGCTGCGAAGTTGCAGCTTAGAGGAACATATTTTACAATTCATCAGACTCTGGTGGGTTATTCTTTAAGATTTATTTTAAACGAAAACGAGCAGGTGGAAGTTCTGGGACTATTCCAGGAAGGTGGCGCATCGGAAGGAAGAAATGTGACAGATTCACATCGATGGTGATCACAATGTGCGTTCCTTATCTGGTCTACACTGGTACGTCAATTCCACACACAAAATTTGATGTCATCTCACAACCTAATCTAATAACTCTACACTCCTAAGATCATCCCGTTGGCAACGTACAGGAAGGAAATCTCTTTTATATACCTTTCCACCATTAGGATTGGGCTGACAGTTAACTTTGTCATTCCGCTTTGTAACATACATGGTATAATATTTGGCCTCTTTAGATCCCCAATTAAAGTACCTATTTATTTCCGTCTGGTTCGTGTGCCCTGTGAATTCTGAGCTCGATCTGAGTCAGTCCGTTCCGTTCCGTCTGTTGAAAATTCACGCTAATCTTTCACGAACGAAACAATGCTAGTTATCCCTCTCGAACTTGAAAACTACTTGCCACAAGTTCATGTTCTATTGATGTAGTCGGATGGTATTGCAATGCGGTTCATCATCGAGTCTCACTTTATCGCGGTATTGCAACCATCCGGGCCATACGGTGCATATGAAACGGACCCCAAAAACTTTGGCTTCTGATTGCTCTTAAGGAGAAAGAAATTCTTATTCCATTCCTGTTGAAATTTCGACTATGGTGTTAGTTATATGGCGGCAATTCTCTAACACACCCATGCAAAAATTCAGCTCACCACTCCGTCCATATCGGTCCAATATTTATATATTAGCGCCACACATATAAACCGATCCCCAGATTTGAAACTCCGGAAGTCCTCCTTAGACGGAAGCCAACGATTTCATTCCCGATCCGGCCTGAAAATTTCAAGCGTTACAATAGGTGTAATTATTCACCTATGGTACACGATTGTAACAACACTGCAGAAATTCGGTCCCATATCGGTCTCATAATTATAATATTTTAGCACCCATTACTATATAACCGTATTCCCAGATTTGGGTTTGCCGTGGATTCCTCTAACGAGAAGCAAACATTGTCATTCCGATCCTGGCTGTAAATTCCTAGGTACCATTTCCTGATTATTAGTATAATAAGTCTTCTTTAAGAACATTCAAAATCGGCCCATACAGTCCATAATTATATTATTTAGCCCCTATTATTAAACATTTTTCCCCAGGATTTGAACTTTCCGAGCCACTTGGACGTAGCACAGTTAAGGTGTCTATATATGACGCTAAACCATGCCAAAACTGTCCTTATAGAATATAGAACCTACTCGACACCATAAATCGCCGATTTTCCTCCTTTTCCCCTCCCACGATCACATGGTCACTAAAATACCTCCAGATTCTCACAATCAGCGCCGCCCCCAGTTAGATTGGAATTTAAAAAACTACGATTCTCTATAAATCGGCCCGAGGTCCGGACTCTCTAGTCCAGATAGGGACTATAGACTCAAAACCTGTGGTGACGTGATACTAGCCCATCTTCTCGACTCTTACCCTCCCCTCTCCCCACCTCGTCCATCATACCAACAACATGCACGAGCCCCTTCCCCCCCTGTTCGGCCGCCCGCTTACAAAATCTTCATCAACTACTCCCCCTCCCGCATTTCCTTCATTATTAATACTTCCTATCTTTATTACAACAGACATACCCTCCAACATAAACCACGGACCAGCCCAGTCATCACAAAAATTGCGTCCATTATCGATAGAAAATTTTTTGTCCAAATTTTTACTATCTATAGAAAATGTTTGTCAAAATTTTTATTTTGTTTCAAAATTTATTTCTATAGAAAACTAATTCTTAGTCAACTACTTTCTTTAATTAATAATTACTATATTTCTTCTTATATCGGTACATTTTAAATTTAATACTTATTTTACCCAATACAGATTATTTGGTACTTACGTTCTTCGGTATCATATTACGGTCTGATCTAGAAATATGTTTTTAAAGAATACTTGTTTACATGATTTCAGCCATTAAATGATTATTACCATCGGCAATCTCGTGTGACTAATTCTAGATTGTTTGAATTTGACTAGTCCTCTCTCAGAGTTAAGAAGCTTTTCTACGCATATCCTTTATTACGAGTAGAGAGGTACATAAGCTTCGCGCTGCCGAACTTCGGCCGTATATACTTGTTAATTTATATATACCACGTATGACTACGGTGTATATATCTATCTGGTATTAGAATTTTTAAGATACCTTTGTCATCGGCAAACAGTTACCGCAACCAAAATAATCGAATTGTGGATAGACAGTCGTTCAAGTAGAAGTTTCTTACGCTTGGAAACCAAAATCTGGCGGTATGGCGTACATAAGCTTCTCACGGCCTCCGCGTACACTTACCAGACGCCCAAATGTTGTTTATATATCTATTTCGGAGTAGAGATCATAGATAGAATAAAAGTTTCGACTTCTCGACCAAAAGAAACACAATTACCTAAAACTGGATTAATTTGGGGGCTCAAAAAGGAACACTAAATTATCGTGTAATATTTTTAATTTGCAATTGGATATAACCAGAGTCGGGAAATTTTTTTGGATCGTTCCTTGATAGCGGTTTCTGGCACCTGAACTGGGAATAAATTTTTGAAAAATCGGAACCGAACGGAATTAGTTTTAATCTTCAATACGCCAAACATTTGGCTACTTTTGGGTGTAGCTTGATTGTAATAAAATTTGGTGCAATAATTTATTTTATTTAGGGAGAAGAAAAACAAATTTCTTAAACCAAAATTAATTTAGAGAATATTCACACGCTGGGACAATATTACATTTTCAGCTTCCTGAAAAGAAGCGGAGTTTCTTTAAATTAATCCCACCCAAATTTGTCGCTCCCGGGTTTTTTTGAAATCATTTCCAGCAGAAGGCCCCAAAGAGGGTAAAACCAATTCAATAGTGTGTTTTTTAAAGACCCATTCCATCACTTAGTCGTACAATGAATTTAGCCAAGACGATTCTCTTTGCTGTTAAGGGCTTACGTGCTAAATTGCAACATTTATTCCTTATTCGGAACGACCTAATACAAAATTCAATTCGTTCCCATAATTATAGAACTCGCGATGGAAAGACATCTCAGAAAAACAATTCATGTGGTCGTGATCCGGCCAGGAGCACATCCGGAATCTTTTTTTATGTGCCTAATACCGCCAGAATCCAACTTGATAATTTGGTTACAGAACAGGAATATTGATAGTGTTTATGCGGTCTTTCATTTTTTTGTTATTTTCTTTTATCTGATTTTGGACCCACCAAAGTAGAAAATTCGATTTTCTGATTTATAGAAACTTATACAGTCAAGAAATTTTATTTAACCAGTGTTAGTAGCTTAGTGAGAAATGTTTGTGCAGTGAAGCTTTTGTAAGACTAGTAAATTAAAATTATGGATTCCAATCAAACCATCTACTAAACTACAGCTAAAATAAACAGCATTAATTGCTACACTTTGCAAAAAATGTCGTACTTTATATTAATGAATTGAGGAGAAAACACATGTTTAAAGAAGTCTCCAAGTCGGTGCGGTAGTCGCTCTTGTTATTGTATACACTCTGCATACCACTTGTTAGATTTCACAAAACCATATCAAAAAGTTTTTTCAAAATGATAGAGAATTATAGCTGTTGCTTATATATAAAAGATTTTTATCATACCCATTACTAAAAGTATATCAGTAAATCTAGACGACCAGACTTTATGAACAAAAAAATTAAACATCTACAAAATGGACCTATTATTTCATTTATAAATCTACTCTAAATATTGCCTTTGGATCTAAGAGCAATATGATTGTACAAAGAAACAAGTAAAGAACGTCATCTGTAACTGTCTAAGGGGCCGGTCTATTTATATAAGATTACCTGACCCCTTTTGTAGATCACCATGTCAAATCCTTCAAATTGGTGATTTTGTGTTCTGTCGGAAATATTTTATACAAAAGCGCCATTGCACGTGTGCTCAATAATCAGGATAAACTCTCTATAGATTTTAGTGGGCGGTACAATAGATAAGCCCAGGTGCTGACTATCGAAAAAAAAAGTTTGATTTGCGTGCATACTCTCCCCAGGTTTTTTTTGTAGTTGCATTCATCCTCCAGAAAGGACAATTTCTCAAAAAAACAATCCCAACAATTTTTTTGTTTCCTGTGCAAGCCACCTCTACGACGCCCCCCGTAATATCTCATTTCATTTGTGCTGTTTCGTCATTTTGAAGTCCGCATTCCGCAAAAGAAACTGCATATTACCGTTTTATTTGTTTAGTTGGATCTTTTGAAAGTGCCGGGGAAGTGAATTATTTTTGTTCATTTTGGGTCCATTTTTTTGATGAACTTCCTAGGAAATTGCCCGGTTCAATTGATTTTTTATAATTAAGCGTATACCCTCCACCATAGGATTGGGCGGTTACTGCGTTAAACTCAAGTTTGTCATCCAGTTGTAATACTCAGTGAACAGAAATTTCAATGTGCATCGCTAAGACACTCTCCATATATTTTTAGTGAAAAATATTTACTGGAAAAGGTCATGGTTTCTGAAAATTCTGGAGTCATCTTTGGAGGCAATTGTCAGCCGTCCGGTCCGTAGTAGTATCGAATAATACACCCTCAGCTCTAAACTCCTTTCTCACCGCTTAGACAGATAGAACAGGCTAACGACTTGAAAGGACGTTGTGTTCACAAGCTAGTCGTGATGAATTGCCGCTTAGCCTCTCGGTCAAATGCTACTTAGCGTCACCGATGTACGTATTAAACTTAATATCATTCGTGGAATAATATTTTTCCGTTTAAGATTGTTCCACTTATATCGTTAAAAGTAATATTGTGATGCCCCATATTAAACGGAGACCCCCCCAAAATATACGTCTTAGTGACTTGTGGCTCTTGAATGAGTAACAAAATTCAATCCGACTCGAGCTGATATATACTTTGGTACATATCTATTAAAAGAATTGTTATTTAATTTATACGCTCCGGTTATCTTGACATACACACTTTGCGATATAAATTTTCTAATTTCTACTTCATTCCATAGTCGGCAGTTCGACTTTTACGGTATTAGCCCCAATCGAACGTAGGAAACCTCCCAACTTTTGGTACTATGCGATTGCCTCTTATAGCAAGCTCAAATCATTCCGATCCGGCCTTGTGAAATTTTTCTGTACATTTGAGATTGTTTCTTAACTTATTGGTGCTTCTGACAACCATGTCTAATAAATTTGGTACTCATTATTCGTATTTTAGCACTCTCCCCCATTAAAATTGACCGGACCACATTAACTTGGCTTTTTTGCGATATTTTAGTCCTCTACAAACATAAGCAAACATTATTTCTATTCGTATTTTAATGTCACACTTGCAATTTGGTACATGTGTAGTATATTTTTGGTCCTCGTCTTTAAACCAACCATTGCCAAAAATTTGGTCCATATCTTCGATTGTTCAACTTATTTTTTACACCGTAACTAGCCCCCACTATAACTAATACCACGATATTTTCTTATAACTTTCTTGCCGGAGCCTTTCCTTTCAGAAGGAGCAAATTAGTCATTTTCCAGATTCCCCAGATAGAAATATTTCGGCGTGACAGAATTATCAGGTGTTAGTAATTTTATTGTCTTTCGAACTACACCATAGCCAAAATTTGGATTTCTCTATTTCATCTCTGGGTCTCATAAATTGTCCTTATTTATCATAGTCCCCATTATATAATCGTACCCTCATGATTTATTAGAACGTCCCGGTAATACCTTCTTTTGGAGATCGCTAAAAGTTTCATCAAATTTTTCACTGGTGTCTGAAATCTAGGTCAATTTCAAATTATTTTAGTATGGCCTCTAAACAAAGCCATTCTGTTTTAAAAATTTCTGGGGTCCTAGTTGTACTTACATGCTTATTCGCTATACTTATGCTTCAACCTAGAATATACTTTCCCAATTAAATCAAATAATTAACCTTTATAGTCCGCTTGTATTCTGATTCTTATTACACAAAAATGTCCATATATATTCTCCCAATAAACGATTTACTGAATCTATTAAACCCACAATACTTTACTCCATTATTAGAAAAAATTTGCATTCAATATATTACATAATAAATTGCTATATAACTCATAGAAAAGTTTGCTTCTAAAAACTATTTCAACTTTATTAGAAAGGTTGTGAAAAGTTTTATTTTCGTATAAATGAAATGTTGTTCCTCACATCAATTTTCATTTTCTCTATACCCAGACACCAACTTTTTGAAAAATTTATTTCTGTCGAAAACTTTTTGTCAAACATTATGATTTCGATATATTCAAACTTTTCGACAAAATTTTATTTTCTCATACAATATTTTGTCAACATATTGTATTTCTATTTAGAATTATTTTGTCTCAAAAATATGTGTTATTTGCTTGATACTAGAACAATTTTGTCATTCATTTACTTTCTCCATAAGAAAAACATATTTGTTCAAACATTTTATAGACTACTAGAAGTAATTATGTTTTATATGTTTTATTTCTAATAGAATATTTTATCGTCTCAAATTTTTATTTCTATAGAAAATTTTTTTGTCAAAATTTTATTTTCTATTTCATATTTATATTAGATTTATTAATGATCAAGGTTTTTTCATTCTATAGAAATTTTGCTCAAAATTTTATTTCTATAGAAAATTTTGTCAAACTTTTAGTAATATTATTTTACGTTATTATTAATCGGCCTTATTTTTAGTTTAACTATACTAATCCCAGGTATGGTTCGACAACACTATTTACTCATATATTTAAGAAAGACTCAGTTTGTCTAAAAAAGTTTCCTTTTAAAACGATATCTTTGCCATCGTGACCAACAGATGTTAACTCTTCGCCAACCCAAGGTATTTCGATTGTGAGTATTACCAGACCTTAGTAGAAGTTCCTACCAATCCATGGTGGAGTTAGGTACATAAGATTCGGCCTGACCGAACTTACGCGTATATACATTGATTATATTTACATAACAATTCGTGTTCCACCCAGGGAACACATACAACTCTAATCATAAAATTTGCCCAGATCGGGTGTCAGAGTTTAAATATATGTATATGGGAACATAAAACTTTATATATAACACCCAAAACACATTTGACGGATTTTATCTATGGCTTATGAAAATGATGATTCGTATTCATAATAGTGGTGGCAGAATGGTTCTTATAAACATATAGGTTCTCGGCACCCGCGCCGACTTTAGCTCACTTACTTGTTTAGTAATTAACTTATACCCACTGATTGCGGGACTATGTGGGTATATCAAACTTCGAAAAACGGCCCACGATTCCGCAAGAAATCTCTCAATTTAGAGATGGCTGCAGCAAGATACTAGAAAGTATATATCAATCGCTAATATCGGCTTTGCTGGCCATATGGCGTACACCAATACCGAAAGGAGAAACTTGTCGAAAGCAGATTGCTTTGCACCCTTTGGCCACATGATAGGAACCTACTATTATCATATTCCAGAAAGGTAACTCTTAGAATTTGTTGTATGCCCCTAGCTACTCCTGCAAGCTCATGCTCACTGCGTGACGATTTGGCAAATGTTCGATTGGGGAGAATTTTTGCAAGGTTTGTAACGACACCAGCAAATATGCGCCCCATTTTTTCAACTAAACCGCACACTTACGTATAGAGCCAAAAATGTTGCTTTCGAGATGTCAATGGCGTTATTTCTACTCTCTCTTTGATATTCTGCGAGTACTTAACGTGGTGCGTTTTCGCTACTGCATGATTAACGAGATTTACCTAAAAATATTTATTTTTTGATCGTGCGAAGTATTAATGTACTATTTGTAGATAGCTGTTTACTCATTTTTGATGCGGAAGGTGGAAAAGAAGATCAATTTAAAACATCAAAAATTTCTATTGAGTGTGATTTGATAGTTCCGTTGCATCTTCTGTTGTACCATGCAGCGCAAGCAAATCTTACTTTAGGTGTCATATTTATAGCTTTTCAAGATTTAATTGTTACATGATCTTTCGGACTTTGAAAACAATTAAACATAAGACAGTCTGTCTATTAATATTTTTGGAACAAATTCTTGGTTTCGTTCAAATATCATAGTAAACTTAATAATTCATAGATCGTGTTTCATGTCGGGTAAAACTTAGATAGTGCCCCCCTTATGTAAATTTTAAGGTCTTTTACGTTTTTTAAATGCTTTCCTGGGTATCACAACCATGGAAAAAAAAAATTTGAATAGTCTTATAGTGAGCCTGAATTCTTTTATTATTTTCACGGATTGTGTTAACTTTTAATATGAATCTAACCTAATAATTTACTATACGAGAGTTTAGGATGTTTTTATATACAGACACATTTTAGCACTCATCGGCAATTTTCCAGTACCGAATCTAACCTCCAACAATTAATATTCTTCAGATTGGGTGGATGACAGTCTTCAGTAGAAGTTTCCCTTACGCAATCCATAGAAGTGAGTAGATGTAATTTGGTACATATGCTTCGGCCTGGCTCTAACCTCTTGAACTAACTCTGGGTCGTATAATACTTGTTTTTCTTAATAATACTCTTCTGATTGGTAAAGTTTCTATGTCTTTTGCCTGTACTTTTTCTAATTTTACTCAACTTACTTCATTATCCACACAAAAATATCACAAATTTTATTTTAAAAATTTGTATTAGAGAGTTTAATAAGTCTTCTACATAAGACGCTACTAATATCAAAAACCTACATGTACTTTTTATAACCTTCCCTCAACATTCTATCGACCATTAAGGCACTGGTAAAGATTTCCCTCCACAGTAATTCGTATAGGTCTATTGGGGCTTAACGTGTGGCGAAAGATGTGCATGAGAGCCAATTATTCTAAATTTTTGTATGCAAGACCATTTCAACTCTCAATTTGCTCAGCACTTTATCAGCAGTACCCTAGTATGCTAACACTCTTTGCTGATTTAAAATTGATAAAAGCTCCTAGGATTACGGTCTGACGAAAGATTATTAACTACTTTTTTAGAGCTTATTTCTTTAAATACATGAGTTACCGAATTTTCATTTTCAAATTGCCACAAATTAGGGATTCTTTTTCTCTTCCGAACTCTTAATAACATAATTAGTCTTGCTGGCTTACATTGCTTCTGATTGCTGGTAACTGATTACAATAACCTGCAACCTAGTCTTTGACACAAATACAACTGTTGTGGCCCAAACACGACGGACGGAGGGACAGGGCTTTGAAGTCAACTTCAATTCTGCCAGCCCTGAGGCGTATTAATTGCCAATAACACTGCCAACGCACACCAATCTGTCTATCTACGTCTCTTTCTGGGGTTATTTTTGCAAACATATATTGCACTATTTATCAGCTGTTCCTGATTAATTATATATATATTATCCATATAACGCTCCTCTTTATATTTTACATGGAATAAATACTATTTGCTCGTGAAAGGCAGACTTCACGCCTCTTAAAATTACGATTGCGTTTTTTGCTTTAGAGCAAATAGAAGGACACAATTTTCTGATATTAAAAGTTTATTTTCCTTGTCTTTCAAATGTTCGATCGCACAATTTTACTGTTTCGTCCGTTTTTCCCTATTTATTAACGAGCTTAATAATCATTCTGGAAAATTATTGTTAATAAGGTTAACTTTGACTTTATAATTCAGGAAAAAATTTCGGTCAAAACTAATAAATAGTCTTTGAAAGTGTGTCCTTTGCGTCTTCTAGACTACAAGAGCGATAACAAGTATATACGCCGTAAGTCGGCCAGGTCGAATCTTATGTTACCCTCGACCGATGGATTGCGTAGAAACTCCTACGAAAGAACTGTCATCCAACACACCGATTAATTGGGTGTGTGGTAGTCTAAAAGCTGTCTTATAACATCTTTTCTAAATTGTGATTTTAGTCCACACCCAGGCCTATATACTCGACAAAAAAGTATGTATAGTTAAGTCTACAGAATAATTGACGAATCGATATGGACTTTTTTGCACCCGGTACGGTTAGAGAGTAGAGAGAATCTGAAATATTGGGGTCGTTATATGAGGGCTATATAGAGATTATGAACTTGCCACTATGCGCACCAATTTTTGTCTGTGACTTGGGGACGATGTCTATCTGAGGCATTATATATCAACTATAGACTCCGTATAGGACCTAGTACTAGGCATCGATTGTAAACGGGCATATACTAGCACAAGCCTACCAATTCTAAACTCACTCGCCGATGAAAATTTGCTCCTCCAAGAGGGCTCCAAAACCAAATCTTCGGGATCGTTTTATATAGGGCCTTATATATGATTATGGACTGATATGACACTTTTGGCATCGGTTGTTAAAATATCAGTATATACAGCCACGTTACAAAGTTTTCAACCACATCGGAATGAATTTTGCTTCTTCATCAAAGGCACGGAGCGTCAAACGCGGGATCGGTTATATGAGGGGCCTATATATGAATTTATGGACTGATATGAACCAATTCCTGCATGGGTTTGGATACCATATACTTTAACACTCACGGCGTAACCAAATTTATTGCAACCGAAGTCGAATGAATATTTAATTTGCT
>PGFW01030242.1:0-14814 GCA_003123925.1 Haematobia irritans | reverse complement strand
TGGAGAAGCAAAACTTCATCCGATCGGTTGAAAATTGGTACATGGATTTTTAGTATATTGGTCCCTAATAACCACGCAGAGTATATCTATATCGGCATTAATTACTATAGGGTCTCCAATAAAACCGTGCCAGTATTTGACCTTGCGGAGCTCTTGGAGGCGTTTAAATTCATCTATCCGGTTGAAATTTGTAACGTTGTCCTAAGTATTTAGTCTTTAAAACCATTGCAAAAAAATTCGTCCATATTCGGTTTCCATCATTATATAGAGCCCGCATAAAAAACCGATCCACAGATTTGATCTCCGGAGTTCTTGGAGGAGTAAATTCATTCCGATCCGGTGAAATTAGGGTACGTGATATAGTCTTTAAACCATTTGCCAATTGGTTCATATCGTCTATAGATATATAAGTCTCCAGATAAAACCTACCCCCAATCGCCACAAAAAATCGGGTTCCATTATCGGTTCGGCCGTTATATACATACTTGTTACGAGTTATTAATGGAAGGAGAGAAAATCAAAAAGGAATCCCTGAGGCCGCAATAAGTAGACAAAAGACACATAAGTAGTATCAAAACGCGACGTTCTCCGAGAATGGCATTTAAATACTTAGATGTCACGTCGCTACAGAGAAAACTGGATGACAAGAGAGGGAGCCGGTTACCGAAAAGGCCACTACAGCTTATGCGCCACAGCATAACGGCTTCAAGAGGGGTCCCGCTTACCGCAATTTAATAATCCGACAGAACAATTACAACTGATGGGAGATTAGTAGATAAGGGAGCTAGCACACCTAGCTTCTAGGAGAATGCTGGTTTCGATGTTAAAACACGACGCGTTCACCTCGGCACGCGGAGAGAATCCCATTCATTATGAAAAATAATCCGAAGAGAAAGTCCTAGGCTAACTGCCAGCTCTTGAAACTCCGCAAGATGCGAAGGCCGCGATAAGGTAGACAAAGGAACATAAGTTAGGCGAGTTTTAGGACGAACTGTTTGTGTTATTAGCTTAAGCGTTTTTTCCGGTAGAACCTTGATTGATGTAGACCCTGATGATGGATATACAGAGCAAGAAATACCATGGAACGATTCTAGCGGCAGATACTTCAAACACTTCAGACCCGCCAAGATCAAGTACAAGTTCACCGAGCCCGCAGGAGACAAATCCAAAGAAAGAAGCATAAAAATGAGACCACGAATGTTGGACGCTTAGGCGCGTAAATATCATATTTTCAGCACAAAAGCTTTCGGTTCGCTAGAGGACGAGAAAACCGAAGGAGTAAACCATGACCAAGGGACCAAGAACGCCCCGATGCCGTCGTTATAAAGCCTCTATGAAAGTGGCTTACAGTTATGCGGAAGTTTGAGAGTTTGAGGGATAAGGAAATCCAACGAAGCAGAGGTAACAGGTGCGAAACCGTTAGGAAGACTAAGGCTGACTTCATTCTCTTAGTGATGGGAAAAGGAGGAGACAAAAGAAGCCTTCCGTTTGAAACTTACACGCGCACATTGAAAGATAAGACAATAGAGAGGAACGCCAGGATCTGGATGCACTCACAACAGAAGAAGAAGTAAGGGATTCTATTAGGCAAGTGATAAAGAAAACTAAAGAAGGCATTAGATGGCGACTAACTTCAGGGAACAAAAAAGGGCCTTTGTCAAGGTATCGGGGGAAGCCGCACTAGTGATAACAGGAACGATCCCAATAAACCTCCAGGCGATTGAGCGGCAAAAGAGTTTTTCGAGGGCAAAGCAACAAGGGCTTGACGACCTGATACGAACGTTCTTACAAGAGACCAGAGATATATTGAAGGAACAGTGGAGAAACGAACAAAGGGCAGATAGCGAGGAGGAGAAGATGGAAGTTACGTATTCATGCTCAGATGCTCTCTGCGTCGCGGTACTTTCGAAGTAACTGCATCATGTGAGGGAAATGCAGCTCAGAGGAATTGTATATACAGAAGAGGAGGCACGGATGATGCCAAGCAAACCTTCTTAGATAGTCGGTGGCAGAACGACGAACAGCGGCTTAGAAGAGAGATTGAACACGTCCTCTCGGAAATATAAGCCAGACGGATGGTTATAGGATAAGAGGAATGGTGGAGGGCCATAAAGCGATGTGTGGAACACGTTCTCCGCAGGAAGAGAAGGTGACATGGATACTACGACATGAGTAATGTAGGCTTGGATTTGGTATGCGGACTCGAAGGAGATGGTCACGCCACGGTGCCACAGAAAAAAAATTATCACCAAATATTTCCAATAAAAAGTTAATTGAATTTGAAAAATTTTTCAATTAGATAAAATTAAATTGATAACAATTAACTTTAATCCATGTGATAGCCAACATTAAAGTTAATTAAGTCAATTGATTGAAATTTTTAAAATGGTAATTAAAAAATTAATTGATACAATTAAAACTTTTAATCTAATTCGGCAGACTAATTAAAAATGTATTTCAACAGATCATTTGTTAATCCAAATTAAAAAACTCTAAAGCCAATTCAGAAATTAATTAAATACTTACCTTTTTTATTAATAAATTAATTGGTTTTGCAAATCAACATCAATTAAAATTTTATTGATCAATTAAAAACATTAATTGAAATTGCTGAAAAAATCATTAATATTTATTAATCAAGATTTTTTCTATCCATAAAACTCGTGGCTGATGATTACATCCATTGTCGTGATTGAAACATTTCAATTAAAAAAATTAATTGATCAATTTTAATTTGGTGATGATTCAGAAATTTTTTTTTTTGTGTGTGGGACCCACCCTCAAGCAAGCGAAGCGGTTCGAGGGTCCGTAATCATTAGCCGGTTTAGCAATTTCACTAATCTGAATATCGTATCAACAGAACCTACAAGGCCAACTTAATGGTTACGTGACACAGAGCGTTCCCCAAGCCCCGCCAGGGATTTAACGGGACGGGGGCTGTTGTGACATTAGCCTGAAAGCCATTTCCCTGTGATATCACTCCCAGGTACTCGTTGCTTTCATTCCGATCCATAGTTCAAAACGTAGTTCATATTCGTAATTCCTTGTCAATACCATTCCTATATTCTCCCTGTTCGATTAGGGAGTCCGCAAGCCATCACTCCCCTCACTGCACCGATCTATAGGGCACCCTAATTTAATTTAATTTAATATAGTCTATCTTAGATTTACCTAAAATGTGATTTTCATAATTGTACACTGCCTACTAAATTTGTTCCTTGAAAGACAATTTTAAATTCGATGATTCGGTTTCCGGACCCAGTGTGTTTTCTATCTGTGTTTAAATCGTAGATGACTTGCCCTCAAACCTGTCACCTGCAAACAGTGGTAGCTCGGTTTTTGAACTCCTCGAACAATTGCCGACATAATTTGAAATTTGAATGTTAGAGGAGAAGCATGGACGAAACATCTGAATTCCAGCACATTAGCCTCGCACTAACTATTTTAAACCCTCACCCACACAGACTCTCTTCTCTCTCTGACTCATTCAAACACAAAACAAGTTGCAATTCTATTATGCGATAAGTTTTACATTATAAGGGGGACCCTGGTGGCCGCATGTTGTTGCTGCTGCTTCTTCAGTACTCTTTTGTTTACAACTAGACCCACCATTCCAATACTCCATTGCAACATTAATACCACTTTTAAAGTGTGGCATATCGTTGGTCGCGGCAGTTTTATTGATAACATTTCGATTGCTGTTGCTTTTCTGTTCTTGCGCTATACTGAAACTGCAAGCGATGTTGTCTGGCCCTTTACTTTACGTTACTTTCTATGGCAAGTATTGCAAACGTCACTACTGACCTACATCGATTGAAATTGCGAAAATAACAAAGCTGACCGGCTATTTCGTCTCTTCGACCTTCCCTTTTTGGTCACCATCCCCCGGACAATCATAGATTAGACCGCGTTTGAACGCCTCACTTCACTACTTGACTATTAGAGCTGTTGTACTACTATGTTTGCAAAAAAATAGCAAAAGTAATTTATAATAAAATTTGCTGGTTCAACCATAATCATTATCCATTTTAGCAGAGTTCCCAGCGTCAATGCAACCAGACGGAATGGCCAATGCTGCAAAAAACTTTCCCAATTGCAATTAGGTGACACGTTTTTAATGCACCCTATGGCAAGGTAGATTAAATCTTTTTAGGGAAAACTTTTCAAAAGAAACTAATAATTAGAAAAATACTTCTACAAAATGCTCTAGAAATTTTGCTACAAAAATAAAATTTATAGTACAAGCTTCTATTAAAAAGAGATTTCCTAGGATATATGTCTACAAAAAATTAAATGAAGTTTTCTAATAAACTATAATTTTTAAGATAATATTATTCCTATAAATTAAATCTAGGAAAATTTTAAAAACAAAATTTCCTTGGAAAATTTTTTTACAAAAATTAAATTAAATGAAATTTCTATAAAAATCTAGGATAATGTAAAAAATTAAATAAAAATGTTCTATAAACTAGCAATTTTACCATCAATTCTGTAAAAGTGTAAAAGAAAAAAAAAACGTTTCGGAAAACGTTGGTACGCAAACGTTTTTCTTTTGTTAGAGTTTTTTGAATTGCTTCGAAAATTTTAAACTTTATCACCAAAAAAATTCGCGTTTGTTACAAAATTTTTATTTTTCAATAAAAAAAAGTCATATTTTCTTGAAACAAGCAAACACATATCCATTTTCGTTATATCGAAAAACACGCTTCTTTTTCTGACTTTAGGTCTTTAATAAGACACATCTTTACAATTCAAAATTTACTTATACTCACAATGCGAATGTTGACACTTTTTCGGCCACTCTTCTCTAAGATATCGGGAATTATATGCTAAAAAAAAAAAAAAACAACTTTGGTCGAAGCAGGATCGAACCCAAGACCCTTAGGCATGCCAAGTCAACGTGGCAACCACTTGCTCCATGGTGCCCCAACTAAATGTATTTTTCTGTGAAATAAAACTTTGTTTAATTCGGCTTCTGCGCGCCCGCCCTTATATACAAATAACTTAATATGGGTAATTGTTCTATAGATGACAATAACGACTACATAGCCTCAGTGGATAGTGTGTTGGCTTTACAAATTGCATGGTCCGCGGTGCGATTCTCCACGTCCCAGCGCGAAAGGTTTAAAAAATTTTAAAAATTATAAAATCGCTATAATCATTCTTCCTACATTGTTCTGTATTACAGAAAAAGGTGCTAAGAACCTAAAAAAACTTCTGGAAGTTGAGAAAGATGTGAAGGAAAAAATGAATTAGCCAAGAAAAACATTTTTATGAAGTTAGTCATATTATGAAGTTGTTTTTTACATCCTGCGAAAAGAATAAACGTTTATCACAAAAGTATATATTCTTCCAAATACACTTCCTTTCAACGGAAAATAAATGGAGAAAGAACTTTGTTTGTCTTAAAAATTTTCGATTTGGGACGGAATGAATTATTTTTTGCGTGTAGAAGTACAAAAAAATTTCTCCATTATAGTATGATCTGGAAATGCAAACTTTTATTATAGCTCCAGCAAAGTAGTTGAGATCGCGTAACAACAAATGTTTGGTCACCTAGTGGTGAGTGTATAATATAGATCGGCACCCGCACCCGAACATTAGGACTTTACTTACTTGCTATACCCTCCACCATAGGATGGGGGTATATAACTTTGTCATTCGATTGATAACACATCTAAATATTGCTCAAAGGACCCCATAAATTATATATTCGCCGTGCGATGCCCCGTGATAATTCTGAGTCCGATTCTGGCATGTCCGTCCGTCCGTCCTTCGTCCGTCCTGCCGTCTGGTGAGCGCCTCTAAGAGAAGCAAATTTTCATCCGCATCCGGCTAAATTTGGGTTATTCATCGGATATTGTATATGCTTCTCTTAATCCCATGGCAAAAATTGCGTCCATCAATCGGCCCATAATATATATAACCACCAAATAACGATCCCCTAAATTTGACAACCTCCGCCCCGCCCGCCGCCTCTCTAGCACGACGCAAAAGTCATCCGATCCGATTGAAATCCTTGTTCCGTCCGCCGTTCCCCGTATTGTGTCTCTCTACATGACCATGCCCAAAAATGCTCCCACATCGCCCATAATTATATATAGCCCCCATATAAACCGATCCCCATATTTGAACCTCCGAGAAGCCCCTTAGACGAGCAAAAGTCATCCAATCCGTATTGAATTGGTCACTATTTATATATTGCTCTCTAACAACCATGCCCAAAATTGTTCCATATCCGTGTTCCATAATTATATATAGCCCCCATAATAACACCGCTTCCCCAGCGTTTGATCTCCGCGACTCTTGGTAGGCAGCCAAAATTCATCCGATCCGGTTGAAATTATGCAACGTAGGTGTTAGTATAAGGCCGCTAATAACCATGCCAAAATGGTTCCATATTCCGTCTATAGTATATAATATAGCCCGATCCCAAATCCACCACAAAATTGGTCCATATCGTTTCATATCATGGTTGCCCTTTCGAGCCAAAATAATCTGTACCAAAATTTTATTTTTATAAAACATTGTCAAAATGTCTATGTCAATAGAAAATTTTTGTCAAAATTTTATTTATATAGAAAAGTTGTTTTAAAATTTTATTCTATGAACAATTTGTCAAACATTTTATTTTCTATAGAAAATTTTTTCAAAATTTATATTTCTATGAAAATTTGTCAAAATTTTATTTCTATAGAAAGTTTGTCAAAATTTTATTTCTAGTAGACATATTTTTGTCAAAATTTTGATTTCATATAGAATATTTTGTCAAAATTTTATTTCTATAGACAATTTTTCAAAATTTTATCTTCTATAGAAAACTTTTGTCAAATTTTATTTTCTTTATAGGAAAATTTTGTCAAATTTTATTTCTATAGAAAAATTTTGTCAAAATTTCTATTTCTATCGTAGAAAATTCAAAATTTTATTTCTAATAGAAAATTTTTGTCAAAATTTTATTTCCTATAGAAAAGTTTTTGTCAAAAATTTTCATTTCTATAGAAATTTTGTCAAAATTTTATTTCTATAGAAAATTTTGTCAAAATTTTTTTCTGTAGACAATTTTGTCAACATTTTATTATCTATTAGAAAACTTTAAACTTAATTATATACGTATTTTAATCGGCCTTTTTATACCCTCCACCATAAGGAGGGGTATATTAATTTGTTCATTTCCGTTTGTAACACATCGAAATGTTGTCTAAGAACCCCATAAAGTATATATATTTCTGGGTCGTGTATGTGAAATTCCTCGACCCTAAGCATGTCCGTCCGTCCGTCCGTTGTCCGGCGTCCGTCCTGCTCGATGGAAATATAAACTTCCGAACGAAACTAGCTATCGACCTTGAAACTTGGCACAAGTAGTTGTTTTGATGTAGTGGTGGTATTGAAAAATGGGCATATCGCCCACGCTTTACGTATAGCCCCATATAAACGATCCTCCAATTTGGCTTGCGGAGCTTCCGGAGACAAGCAAAATTCCATCGATTCCCGTATTGAAATTGGCTACGTGCGTCTAAAGTATAGCGCGTCCTTAACAAACCATGCAAAATTGGTTCCATTATCGGCTCCATAATTATATATGTAGCCCCCCATATAAACCGATCCACAGATTTGACCTCCGGAGCCTCTTTGGAGCGGGCCAAAACATTCATCCGCATCCGCCGTGTTGAAATTGGCTACCTGAATGTAGTATTTACGGTCTCTAACAACCATACAAAAATTGCGTGCATTATCGGTCCATAAATATATATAGCTCCCATAATAAGAACCGATCCCCAGATTTGACCTCCGAGACCTCTTGGAGGAGCAAACTTCATTCCTTATCCCGATTGAATTTGGTACGTGGTGCTGTATATGGCTCTCTAACAACCATGCAAAAACTGCGTCATTATCGCTCCATAATTATATATAAAGGTGATTCTTTTTGAGGTTAGGCATTTTCATGCATTAGGTATTTGACATGATCACGTGGATTTCAAGACATGGCTGTCAAAGAGAAAGATGCTCCAGTATTGCTTTGGACATTTTCATCATGAATAGACTTACGAGCTGCCACAACGTCGAATTTTACATTGAATGGCCCTAGGAAAAGTTGGCAGAAACAATCCGCTTTTTTATCGGACAAATTTTGTTCAGCAGATGAGGCGCTCATTTCTGTTGAATGGCTACTGTAAATAAGCAAATTGCCGCATTTGGAGATGAGAGCAACCAGAAGCCATTCAAGAACTGCCCAGCTGCATCCCGAAAAAATGCCACTGTTTGGTGTGGTTGTTACGCTGGTGGAATCATTCGACGTATTTTTTCAAAGTGCTGTTGGACGCCCAACTTACGGTGAATGAGCGATCGCTATCGTTCGATGCTAACAAACTTTTTGTTGCCAAAAATGGAAGAACTGAACTGGTTTGACATGTGCTGTTTCAACAATGATGGCGCTACATTGCCACATAGCTGCGCATTCTATGGCCATTTGAGGGAAAAAAACTTCGGGAGAACACATTCATCTCAAGAAATGGACCGGTAAGTTGGCCACCAAGAGCATGCGATTTGACGCCTTTAGAACTATTTTTTTCGCGGCGCTACGTCAAGTCTAAAAAGTTCTACAGAAATAAGCCCAGCAACTATTCTAGCTTTTGGAGACAACAACATTTCGAAGAAATTCGGGCATTCCGCCGAAATGCTCGAACAAAAGTTTGCCCAAACATTGGACTTTCCGAAATGGACCACCTAAGACCGCAGCCGTCGGTCAACATTTAAATGAATTATCTTTCAAAAAAAGTAAATGTTCGATTGGACCAATCTAACGTCTTCAAATAAAGAACCGATGAGATTTTGCAAAGTTTTTTATGCGTTGATTTTTTAAAAAAAAGTTATCAAGCTCTTAACAAATCACCCTTTAGCATCCCATATAAAACCGATCCCCGAGATTTGGAACCTCCGGAGACCTCTTGGAGGCAAAATCATCGATTCGTTTGAAATTGCGTTGTACCTGAATTTTGGTATACGGTCTCTAACAAGTATGAAAAAATTGCGTCCATATCGCGTCCATAATTATATATTAAGCTCCCTATTAAAACCGATCCCCAGATTTTGAAACTCCTGGAGCCTCTTTGGATGAGCAAAATTCATCCGCATCAATCGAGTACTCGGTGTTACGTAAATGGTCTCTAACAACCATTCGCAAAAATTGGTCCATATCGTCCATAATCTATATATTAAGCCTCCCATATAACCGATCCCCAGATTTGACCTCCGGAGCCTCTTGGAGGAGCAAAAGTATCCGATGCGGTTTGAAATTTGCGTACATTTCGTTAGTATATGCGCCTCTAACCAGCCAGGTAAATTTGTCAAAATTTTTATTCACTATAGAAAAGTTTTGTTCAAAATGTCGTTTCTATCAGAAAGTTTTTGTAAAAAGTTTATTTCTATAGGCAATGCTTTTCAACATTTTATTTTCCATAGAAAAATTGGTCAAAATTTTATTTTCTGATATGACACACTTCGTAAAAAATCTATTTCTCTCTAGCACACCACTTTTGCCAACATTCTTATTTCTATAGAACATGTTTGTCAAACGATTTTATTTCTTATAAGAAAATTTTTGTCAACATTTTTAGTTTCTATGGGAAAATTTTGTCAAAATTTTTATTTGCTATAGAAAATTTTGTCAACATTACTTCCATAGAAAATTTTGTCAACATTTATTTCTATAGAAAATTTTGTCAATTTTTATTTCTATAGAAAATTTTGTCAAATTTTATTTCTATAGAAAAATTATGTCAGAACTGAATTTATACGTATTTAATCGCCTTTTTTTGTTTAATATAATACCCCTTAGGACTAAATTACAATTTAGAAGGCAGTATTAAAAAGTTTTACCATACGCTTGCCATCGGCAAGTGTTATCGCAACCCAAGTAATTCGATTGTGGATGAACAGCCTTTAGTATATGTTTCTACGCAATCCATGAGTGGAGGTACATAAGATTCGGCCTGGCCGAACTTACGCCTTTATACTTGTTTTAGTTTAATATATAACCACGTAGGACTATGTCGGTACACGACGAAAAAGACTGTTTTTCATACTGTTGGGTATAAACATTATTATGTTTTGCGAACTTCACAATTTTTAAACACAATATGTTTGAAGTGCAAGCATTATAATATCATGAAACTAGCATAAATATGTTTCGGACATATATGTTTAATATGTTAGAACATATCTATGTTTCGCCGACTAAATTTTGTAAAATCATAATATGCTTGTATTGCAAAACATATAATTAATTTAGCAAATAGCCCATAAACATATATGTGTTTTACAAAGAGAGACCAAAGTGATATGCTGCCAAAGTAAATAATGAAAGTTAACCATATTGGCGCATTACAAATATATATACACAAAAAAATTCATTAAATTATTAGGGAAAATTTACTATGTCCGTGAATATAACAAGTATAAATTACGCATATTATGATAAAACATATATATTGTTGTGATATAAGACTTCGCCAAAAATTGATTATATCCTTAAGAAAATATTAAATGGAGTTATTCGAGAGAAAATTTCATTCGAACCAAGATTAAAATAATATTTGAAAAAGAGTATGAGTTTGTTTATTCCATTTTCGCATTACGGGCACAATTTTTTTGTTTCGTCAATACAAATCGCAACGTAGGTACGAGTAAGTCAAAATTATTCAAACAAAAGTAATGTAAACGGTTTACTTTCCTTCATAAAAACTAACGAAAGCACTATTACACTAGAACAAATGCCATGTTCCGCGTTCCAAAGATTGTGTCTCCACTTTAACAAATTTTGGATAATCTTGATTCCGAACATAAGAAGCGGAAGAATACAAGTAGGATGCTTTTTACTTCTTAAGACACAATCCTTTTTTAAATGGGTTTTTTTGTGTTACTTGATCTACGAAGCACATTTCAAGTTTCGCTGCGGCTTCTCAGCCTTTTTTCATATGCCTATAAAAATGTCCGTTAAAAACAAGACTCCTAGTAGAATCTATGCTAAGTAAAAAACCGCAATGCTCTTTAAAATAAGAAGTATTTGAAAAACATATCCTATTTATACCCTCGCGCCACACTGTGGGCAACAGGTATTATAAGTTAGTGCATAAATGTTTGTAACACCCAGAAGAGACGAGATAGACACATGGTACTCAACCTCTGTGTTCTCTGCAATAATGCTTCAGGGTGAGTCCCTGCAGTCTGATATAACCATGTCCTCTGTCCGTCCGTCCGTCTGTCTCGTGCAAACACATTTTTTTGTGATCAAAGTCTAGACGTCGCAATTTAAGTCCAATCGCCGTTCAACATTGGCACATGTTCCCTAATTCTGGGTCAGAATAGAACCCTATTGATTCTTGAAGAAATCGCGTTCAATTTTAGATTAGCTCCATATATATCTTATCGCCCGATATTGCATAATATGCGACCCAGTCAGCCAGGAGTTTTTATACCGTTGCTTTGGAAAATTTTGTACAAACATAACACCTAGGCCGTATAGTGAAGTGGCAACATTTAATTGAACGCGTTAAATTTAAGATATAGCTCCATACTGATATCTTTCGCCCGATATGCGACTTATATGGCCCCAGAAGCCAGAGTTTTCGTCCCAATTTGGTTGAAAGTTTGCACTAGCAGTTACAATTAGTAATATAAGTGCATGTGCTGCCAATTTGACTGAAACTCGGTTCAGATTTAGACCATAGCCCTCCCATTAATATATGTTTTTCCCCGATTTCGACCAAAAATGCTCAAAAACTACCAACCATTTCTCCTTGCGCAAAATCGCCACTGGCTTAGCGAACAGCTTGTAAAATGACTCTAATTTTCCTAAACTTCTAATACATAATTTATGAGCAATAAATCATAAACACTTTTCGCGAAGTCTCCTCTCACACCTTGCCTTCAGATCTCTAAATGTTTCCCATATTATCATACCCTGCGCCCACACTGTTTTACTAACATTGATGCTTCCACACTTAGTGCATTAGCATTAAATTTTGAGTTCTTATAGATTTCGGTAGAGTCTATCAAATTCTTGTCCAGATCGAGTGATAGTTCAAATTGTACGTTATTTGGGACAACCTTATAGATGGCCCCCAATACACATTTGACGGAAAACTGTACTATGGTATCGAAAATTTAGACTCTACAAAGTGGTGCAGGGTATAAATAGTCGCCCCCGCCCGACTTTAGACTTTCCTTACTGTGTTTTGAATGATTTTTGCCTTGTAGTCAAGATGCAAAAAGACAACAAATTAAAGACAATTTCATTAATTTTTAAAGAATTTTCTGAATTATTAAATGTCAAGTGACCTTAGTCCAAATTTGTTCTTTCATTATGATACCCATTTTTAAGTCAATCCACTTAATTATAACGACAACACGACTGTCATTGAAAGTACTCGACCTATTGGACATGGAAAAAAACTTTATATTAGAAGAAATGCGATCTTCTAAGGCTAAGCAAAAGTTGTATTTCTTATTTAAGCGACATGAACTCTTTGGCCTCACGACAATATTTTTCAGTGCACTCTTTAGAATTGTTGAAAGTATAAATGAAAAACAAGGGCGAACAGTTGAAAAATTAAACAGTAAGATCTATAAAAACAAAGATTAGTTCCTCTTTATTAATGAGTAGTCAAGAGAGTTAACGCGTTTTTTCGAAAATAAAGTGGGCATTGAGTTCGAGTTTGCCGCTAAAATTATTTCTTATTAGCGCAAAACCAGAATGTACATTACAACTTTTTCCGTAAATTGTATATATAACATGCGCTGGCGGAAAGATCCAAGAGCAACAATTTGAATTAGTTTATTTCTTTAAAAGAAATTATTGAAGAAAGTAAAAGGTAAACATGGCCATTTTAAACGTGATAATGTCAATTTATACCGGCCTTAGAATAAATTAAGTACAAAATTATTCGTAATAAAACATTTATTTGTATTCTAAATTAATCGTGTTACATCCTAGCAAACAATTGTTCACACCAAAATTAAATGGTCAGTGTGCGCTGTTTAAAATTAACCTGTTTAGAGATTTAAATATAACTGCTGCTTTGAATGGTTACTGCGTTTAACTAGGATCGATGGGCAAGAAAGAATTTACTATAATACTGCACTTTGTGCAAGAAGTTTTAATGTGCTACCCAAAACCTTTATTTCTTAGCACAATTTTTCTGTTGGCAATCAAAAAAAACAAGTACTAATACGGCCGTAAGTTCCGCGTCAGGCCGAATCTTACGTACCTCCACCATGGAATTTGCGTAGGAACTTCTATAAAGGCCTGTCATCCAACCAATCGAATTACTTGGTTGCGATAACAACTTGCCGATGGCAAGGTATCGTAACAAAACTTTTTAACACTGCTCTTCTAAATTGTTAAGTTAGCCCATTGAGGCGGGCTATATATTAAACAAAAAAGCCGATTAAATACGTATATAATCTAGTTTGACAAAGTTTTCAGTTAGAAATAAAATTTGTGACAAAATTTTCGTATAGAAATGAAACTTTGACAAACAATCTTTCATAGAAATTAAAAATTGATCCAAAATTTTCTATAGAAATAAAAACTTGACAAATTTCTATAGAAATAAAAGTGTTGACCAAAATTTTCTATGAGAAGTAAATGTTGACAAGAAATTTTCTATATCATATAATTAATTTTTGGACAAAAATTTCTATAGGGATACATTATAAGCTGTCTTACAATAGAGATAAACCGTATTTATTATGAAAATCTTGTTAACTCATTGAGAGTGGGTTCTTATATGAAATATGATGTTCTGAACAAAAATATTTATGATACAGAAATAAATTTTTACAAAATATTTCTTAAATATAGAAATAACAATATTTGACAAAAACACTTCATTTAATAGAAATAAACTTTGAAGCGAAATGAACTTCGTATAGAAATGAATTTTTAACCAAAACTTTTCTATAGTTATAATAAATTTGACAAAATTTTCTATGGAAATAAAGTTTAGTAGATTACAAGATTTCTATAGAAATAAAAATTTTGACAAAAATTTCTATGGGAATAAAATTTTGACACAATTATTTGTATAGAATTAAACTTTTGACAAAACTTTCTATAGTAATAAAATTTTGACAAAATTTTCTTATGAATTATAATACTTCTGAAATGTAGATTATTTTTGGCGATATGACCAAATTTTTGTGTAATAAGTCATCGGCTATATACTAACTAAAGACAAA
Organism: Haematobia irritans; assembly: GCA_003123925.1. Lineage (NCBI taxonomy): Eukaryota > Metazoa > Arthropoda > Insecta > Diptera > Muscidae > Haematobia > Haematobia irritans. The sequence continues at coordinate 573 of PGFW01030242.1, read as the reverse complement.
TTTTACAATTGGCTGTTAGAGGCCATATGAATTGACAAAATGCTACCAATTTCAAACCGTATCGGATGACTTGTCCTCTCCTCCGAGGAAGGTTTACCGCGACGTCAAATCTGGGACCCTGGTTTTAATATGCCGGAACTAATATTTAAATTATGGACGGCTCCATATTTATCCGATATGGGTACCAATTTTTATGTCAGCCGTTCAGAACCAGTATTTTTTACTAAACACCACGTGTTACCAAATTTTCAACTTTTTGGAATCGGGCCAATTTAGGACCGATTTCGCGATTTTATTTCTTGGCTTCTAGAATCCGAAATGAATTTTGCTCTTCCAAGAGCGCTACCGGAGTTTCAAATCGTTGGTTTTTATCCTATTTGCCCTGAGGGAATCTGAGTTTATATGGGCTATATATAATTAGGTATGTAACAATACTAGTGGGTAACCAATTTTTCGTTGCGTCATAAATAGGTGAGTTAAATAGAGGCTGTGCCGCGAAAAACTAACTCAGGACAAATTCAACCCGTATAGTGTGATGATTCTACTATGAATACTCTGTGCCTATCTTTCTCT
>PGFW01030232.1:12054-24719 GCA_003123925.1 Haematobia irritans | reverse complement strand
GTAATCACACGTTGGCTGCACGAGGCCTCGCCCGCAGTGCCATACACTTCATTCACAATATGGAAATACTGAATGTAAGTTTACTTAGCCCTGCTGCTCTGAATCAAAGCATTTTTCGTAGAGTGCAGAAATTCAACTGTTAGAGGGTTCTTTACATAAAAAGAAAATTCCAATTTATATGCAGCTACAATTTTCCGTTAAAAAAGTAGAAACAAATCCTTTAATATTATTGAAAGACTTTTGGAACTTAATGATTAAAAATGAAGCTAAACGACTGGAGTTTTATTCAATTCCTTGGAATATGCTATAGTTTATATATATAATTTATACTTAAATGTGAGTCTGAGAATTAGAAATTTAAAATGGTGATTAACACGTTTAAAAGTATTTTACTTATATTTAATGAAAACAACTAATATTATTTTTTATTTGAGGAACGAAACGTTATGCACAGCACAAAAAACGTTTGTTGTAAAACTGCGCTAAAGTAAACTATATTTAAGGCAAAAATTTTGTTTTTTTAATTTATTTAATTTTTTTAAGAACTTTTTCCCCCAGCCAGCGCGATATTTTCTTTATTCCAAGTATGTCTCAAAAATTTTATGAACTACATGCCAGTAAAATGTTCACAGACATACAACATTAGTCGAAGTCTAACCTAAAACAGAAAATTTTTTTCGATACACTCTCAAAAATAGTAAGATTGAACTACAGCTGGGTTAAAATGTTGAATCTAAAAATTTGGAATACAATTTAGCTAAATTTTAGCACGAGATTAGTTAAATTTTCCCATAATGTAGTTTACTTTGTGTGTAAATTTCGAAATTTAGACAAGAAGCAGTGTAAGGCAAACTCGTTCTGGAACGGGACAAGTTTTTTCTTCCAGTGTACATATGTGAATGATGCTATGTGTTATATTGTATATTTTCAAAAAAGAAACACACTGCTCTAGTAAGAGCAAGAAGAGCCAAAAAAGCTAAAAGTGAGGCGCGAACCATGCAAATGCCTTCAAAGGAACACGGATCTGTTTAATAACTGGAAATTTATTTAATAGATATTATGAACTCGCTAAAACATATACATATCGTATGATCTTTTACCGCACCACCACAACAACCAGACATAAAGGGTGATATCTTTTCGAGCGTTAGGATTTTCATTGCATTAGTATTTGATCAGCACTCAACGTGGATTTCAAGACATGGTGGCACAAGAGAAAGATGCTCCAGTATGCTTTGATCATTACCTTGATATGGTAGACTTCACGATCTGCCACAACGCTCGAATTTTCATCGAATGCGGCTCTAGGAAAAGTTCCGCAGTGAAATCCAGCTTTTTTATCTTCAAAACATTTTGTTTCAAGCGATGAGGCCTCATTAACTGGTTGAATGGGCTATGTTAAATAATGCATAATCTGCCGCAATTTGGCATGTGGCAAGAGCAACCAGGATTAGCCGTTTCATAGAACTGCCCATGCACCGTCCCGCAATAAATGCGACTGTTTCTGCCAGTCCGAGTGGTTTTGTACGCTTGGGGGAATTCATTGCGACCGTATTTTTTCCAAAGATGCGTGTTGCGACGCAAACGTTCACGCGGTGATGGGCGATTCGCGTCATCGTTCGTATGCTTAATCAACTTTTTGTTCGCCAAAAATGATGAAGAACTGAAACTTGGTTGTGACCAGTTCGCGTTTACAACAAGATCTGGGCGCTACATGCCTCCACAGCTCGCGCTGTCAATTATGGCCATTTTGATGCGAGAAATACTTCGGAGAACAATTCATCTCAAGAAAATCTGACCTCGTAAGCTGTGCCACCAAGATAGCTCCGGATTTGACGCCTTTAGACTATGTTTTTGTGGTGCGTCTACGTCAGCAAGGTTCTAAAGTCTACAGAAAATATACGCCAGCGAACACTATTCCAGCTTTGATGAACAATTCCATTTCAGAAGAAAGATTCGGGCTATTCGGGTCCTCGGACGAAATGCCTCGAAAAAGTGCCCAAAATTGGACAATTTCACGATACTGACGACACCTAAGAACGCAGCCGCGCGTTCAACATTTTAAACAGAAAGATTATTTTCAAAAATTAATTTGTTCACTGACCAAACCTCAACGTCTTCAAATAAAGCATACCAGAATGAAGTTGTGCCAACATTTTTAATGCGTTTTTTTTGTTTTAAAAGTATATTAACAAGCCTTCTTAACAATCACCCTTATATATCAAGAATGCGCAGAATATGTATACCGCAGGACATCAACACATGGGCTGCATAGAATGAAAATAAAAAAAAGAAAATGTTAATGGTAGTGAACCTACACCAAGAAAAAAGTGAATCGCACCAAGAAAAGAAAAATGTTAGGTATATTAGAAAATTTGAAATAAAATAGTTTCAGTAATTGCAACATGAAAGAAATAAGTTATTAATTTAATGTCAATTTGAGAAAAAGTTTATTAGAAATAATTAAATATTTCCGTTGTTTCATAAAATTTATATTTTTGAGAAAAAAAAGGAATTTAAAAAAATTTAAAATGTGTTAAGCCCTAATATGAAGTTCTTAAACAAGCCTAACTTAAGTAGAATTATTTACTCTATACCTTTTAAACTCTGTTTCAGCAAACTTCACCCATTTTAGGAAAATATGAACTAATTTTCTTCCGTTTTAGGAAAGCTCGTTTTTCCATTTTAGTTCACGTCATAAAGTAAGCAAAAATAATTAAAACTTTCTCACATTTGCGCAAAATTGAACTAAATCACTCCATCAATCAATTTTCATTAACTAAAATTAAATTAAATGCGGCTAACAAAAAATGTCTTTGTTTTTTTTTCTGGTGACACTACCAACAATGGCTACGCTTCGTAGATTGCATAGTGAGCTAAACCCCTTCATCGCTTCATACCTACTGCTCGCCGATTGATGGTGATTCTTGAAAACTACGAAAGAGAAATTGAGGCACATAAGCGAAAAATGGTGTATTGGCAGCGTAGTTAATGTAAGGATGTAAATTTGGTGTGAAAAAAAATAATATTTCGAATCCCATTAGAAGGGCAAAAAACTTTCAGTTACCTTTGGCCGGGGCGAACAATGACTTATCATGAAAGCCAGTGCCTTGATAGTCAACGAAAATGCGACTGTAGCTTTTGTGATAATTTGTTTTTTTATTCTGCCTCCAAAAAATAAAAACCAATCCTTTGTCAAGAGCAATAACACTGTTTGTTCCGATATGAAAGAGCCTCTATGAAAATAGATATTGCGATAGCCGAAATTTTCAAAAAACGTCTACACAAATTATCAAAGTATACTAAACGATGGAAAGTTGAGTTAAATAAACATACATAAACAATAAAACTTCTTTAATAATAATAATACAACGATTAAAATTTGCTTATGCCGGTGTAAACCAACAAGTATTCTTTATATAACATCTTAGCTTTAACACCATTTTAAAATGCATCTTTTAAAACTTATCCGTGTTTCGATATAATAAACTTTAGATCTGTCTTTTTTAACCCTTATGAAAAAGGCCTCTTAAGCGGGTATTCAGGTTATTCGCATGTGATCATTCTAAAGCTGACCCTATTATTTGGCTTCCTGCTTCTTTCTTATAATTTGCACTCATTTTATATAAGTTAATTTCATTATTTTAAATGAAGATCAAATGACATATCTTTCTTTACTTATTTTTAGCAAAACTCGAGACTTGAATGCCCGTGCTCCGAATAGTCTTATTGGTCCTCTTTAGCACTCGAGATTTATTTTCTTAAACTTAAATAACTATTTGAACTTCTCGTAAAACATACATACAAGCCATGTTCACAAGCAAAACAATTTCCTCTCTCTATTGAATATTCTATCAATCTCTCACGCAAAATGATATCTAGTCTGACTATCTTTCGTGCAACCCTCCCGGTTTCCATCTCCTTAAATCTTTCCATCTGATACACACTCTATAGCATACTCATAACTCATCACATATTGTCGCTCTCTGAACATAAGAACAGTATGCACGAACACTATATAAACATAGATTCTTAACTCATGAAATAATATTGTATAAATTTTATATACGTTTCTACGATTCTCTACACATATTATTTTGATTGAACATCAACATTCATTTGAAGCACATCCAAGAAAAACATAAAATAATATTCCATAACACCTGCCATTAACATAATTGATAGCTCCCAAAACATTTTTAGGTGTTAAGAATGTCTAAAGTTTCTAGAGCGAAAACAAATACATGTGTTGTACCTTATCGAAATATAATTTGTGTTTGTAACAAATTAAAATTCTATGCTTGTTAAGTCAAACGATGTGTCGAGCCCAAAAACCACATTTGTTACCTATTACTATTCGGAACATATGACAAAACATATGTTTTCTAACAGTGCGCACGTACCCAAATCTTCATCACCTGATGCGGTAATTGGAAGTTTTGCTTTCTCCAAACAGGCACCGGAGAGGTCAAGAAATCTGGGATCCGCGTTAGTATATGGGGCGCTATAAACTAATATCATGGACGATTTGATCGACAAAAATTTTGAATCCAAATGAGAGGTGTTCAAAGAGAATCAGGCCTAAATCAATATAAAACACGCAAAGACGTAAGACACAAGTAACATTTCAAAGCATTGAATCAAAGTTAAACTGAAAATTTTGTCGTCGTATCTCAAAAGAAGTCTTCCAGCAAGGAAGGTCAAATGCGTATCACTAAAAGTGTTTCTAAGTCACGACACACGGGTTCCTCAAATAATCGAGGCGGGTATATTAGCATACAATCTATATGCGACCTGATTAACTGGACCATTTTTCTGCGCAATAGGTCATCTTTAAAGGACCTCACAGTGATGCCAAATTCAGGTGTCAACATATACTCGTTTTCGAACACCATGACTACCAAAATTTCACGCCGGATCGGATGAAATTTGCAATTCATATCGTGATCGACAACGAGTCTCCCCCCGCAAAAAAGCCACCAAACATCGGGCCGTGCGAATCGTTTGATTGATCATGGACAAGCTCCATCGTTCGAAAGCCTCCGAGGCTTATGCGATCATTACTGACCCGATGTGGCTCGACCAAGTTTTTGCGATAATTGTTAAAAAGACACAAAAACAGTGATACTGACACCTATGAGTACCCAAAATTTTCAGCCCGGATCGGGCATGAGAAATTTGCCTACTCTATAGAGTCCCCGATCATTGCTAATATTGGGTTGTCCGTTTCATGTGGGGGGACGTCATACGTCTAAAAGTGCCGAACCGAATGACCCATGTCTGCGAAATACCATCGAACCTACATCAATAAAACAACTGACTGTGTGTGCCAGACGCGAGCAAGAACCAGCGGTCTGGCCAAATAACAGTAAATAGAAAAATGCTTCACTTTCTTTGGATCCGAAGTGGTGAATAGATTTGACGACAAAGAAGCTGAGAATTTAACATGGGCTTGTCATGAGACGGAAGTCCTCCATTTCAACAGCCGTGCACTGAACTTTGCATCACTCCTTTAGGTTGTGATGCGATTCAGATTGATTTGGATGTAGATTTTAAAAAATTCTGTCATATTTTGTCAAATAAATATTTTTATAATTTTTATATAATTTTTTAATGGCGATGTCTAACGCTTGGGTTCGAAACCGTTTGACCTGCAAATGATTTCAAAAATTCACAATTTTTAGATTTTTTGGACTTTGCATTTTTTCGACAAAATTTGAAATGAGTTCTGTTTTATAATTCTTACTCTGTCTTTACCTATTTGAAACAAAAAAATTAAAGACAGCCTTACCCATAAAGCTCATGAAAAACCCAAGCTTATAAAAAATTGAATTGACAAATAACCGTCTCTTGGGCTAGTTAAAAAAGCAGACATCGATTGGAAGTGCATCTTTCTGGAAGTGGTTTTTAAAGTTGTGCCTTTGGACAGAAACCTTCACAATTTATTTTTCTTTGGGAATTTCACAGATCGTAATAGGCCATGTTTAACTACGGGCTTGTCCATTGTTTCCGTTCTGGAAGATGATGACGCGTCGGAAATCAACAGACGGACGGACCGGGTACGGACATGCTCAGATCGACTCAGAAGTTATCAACCACGGACCTCAGGCCATCGAATATATATTGCCTACTTCTGATGGACAGCCAGTGTTGCCTATTACGAGCAACTGTATAGTCTCGAATTTGCGTATCCACCTTCCTGTAACTGTGTTACAAAGGGCGGTGTGATCGCGGAATCTGCGTCTAGATCAAAGTTACATATACCCCCCATTCTATGTTAGAAAGGTTATAAAAATGTTCAATAAAACAATTAATTGGCATCAATAAATTTTTTTAATGAGAATCCAAATTCAATAACGGAAAGAATTCAATAATATCAATTATATTTTTAATAGGGTCATCTAATTTCATGTTCTTAATGACGTTAGTGATTGATGACTATAAATTTCTGTGTTTGATAAGCGAAATTGTGGGTGAAATTAAAATAGTTATTGGATGTCATTTAAAATTCGCAGAGGATGATTTGAAGAGCAAAAAATATTTTATTTTCAGTTATATACAATTATTCAAAGTGAATTTTTTTTGCTCGATCATAACTATTTTTGATAGGTGGACATCATGTGGAGACCTCATGACAAAGACATCTAAATAGTGACTCTTTAATAATAATTATTATTAGTTTTATGAAATAAATATTCTAAGAATTTAATTATATTAGATCATTCATGATTTCTTCTCTTACACTTCTATACTTTCTTATACTTCGTTATATAATGTGAACATTTGCTCGCTAAGAACGTTTCTTCGCCTTCTTCACTTTCACTTAAAACTGATATTGTGATTCCATTACTCCAATCAAAGATGCTCGGTGTTCCTTCTTATAACACTAAAGACATTTTTTATGCAAGCCTATCTGCCTTTAAACTCTGCAGGGACCAACAAAATTAAAGAATACTGATTTCGATTTATTCAAATTTCATGGACGACCTATTATGGAGTTATTTGTAAATAAAGACCTCTTCATTTAGAATAATATCAAAAATCATAATAAATGATAGCTTCAATAAAATAAAAAATGAGATTATTTAAAATTCCCAACAAAAAACTTTAAACCGTACCAAAGATTCTACAATCCTTCAAAATAAGTCTCCTAGTGCCTTTATTGGAATATTTTTATCTTAAATCTAAACATTCACACTATATGTTCAGTTAATATGTTAAGGAAGGATTTTTTTTTCAACTCTTAAAATTTGTTTTCATATTTTAACATTCAAATGAATATTTGCTTTCTCAGCCATACACAAATCTAATCGACTTTTTTGGCTTAATAAAACAAAACAATCTTAAGCAAAAGTAATAATATAGACCTATGTTTAATTAAATTTCCATTGAATTTTAAAGAAAATTTAGTCATTCTCCTGAATAGAACGTTGCCTTAGTCTATTAATATCAGCGTTAAATCGATCTATTATACGTTTACATATGATAAAGGAGCATAGATTGTCTCTCACAATGAAACAGAAAACATACATACCGGTGTCCAAGGACACAAAGACAGCACAGTGCGCGAGAATTGAAATAAGCGACCAAATCTCTAACTCTTTAATCGACACACAAGATCACCCGATTTCGTTCTCGAAAAGGAATATATATCAAGGGAAAAAATGAACCTAAGATAATAGAATCAGTCCGATGATCAACACAACAACGGAGTTTTTTGAAAAAAATATGACAGGTATTATAATCTTTAAAAAATATAAAGGTAATGTTTCAATCATAAAAAATTAACTTTGATTTAATCCCGAACAATTTTTAAAATTTAAATTTTTAAATTGATTCAATAAAAATATTATATTAATGATACTTTTTTAGATATTGTGATTGAAACTCAATTAATTTTTTGAAAATTAAAAACGTATAGCATCTTATTTCAATAACTATTACACTCCTTAGTCTGCACTCTTTTTATTCTTAGTTCGATAAAAACTTAATCGAAATAAATTTCTTAAAACTTTAACTAAAATATATTTAAAAAGAAAAACAACAAGACAAAAGGAAAGTTTTAAAAATAAGACTCACGAGCGGTGGCCGATAGTATAAATATAGCTCTTGGCCACCACATTTGTATTGAGTCAAATTCTTTCCATAACCATATCACATCCGTCCCAAAATGCTGTTTAGTGGTGCGCTACATATAAAGATTTGATGTCCGAAAGTAAAATACATTAAAAATAGCGATCTCCATTGATGGAACCAGAATTGAATAGCTTACCAAAATCTAATAATGATACAAATAAATTATAAAAGTTGGCTTTATTGTCTTAAGTAAAATCTTTTGGATGATGTGATAACTACAATTTAGTACCTAAAAAAAAAATTGACTGATTGGCGAAACATAATTTTAAAAATACCGCTGAAGCAGCATTGTTTAAACGAAAAAACTTCGCAAAAAAAGTTAAGAAAATTTTACGATCGAAATTTTAAGAATCGCCCATTCGAATAAATATTATTTTATGTAACTATATAGCAAGTTTTGAATGAAACATTAGAGGCGATCATTTTATTTACATAATTTTCTTTTCGACTAAGGAGCAGCTGGGGCCGAGGTTCTAACAAGCTGATGAGTTAAATTAATTACAATTTTGGTAATAAATTTTTTGACAGAACTTATTTCGTCGAAACATACAGTGCTCGAAGAAAAAACCATCCAAGTTATTTATGGAGGCTATATCTACAATCTGTGTAACCGATTTTCAAATCAAATTTTGCGAACACATTGTACTTCTATTATATCTATCCCTAATTTGAATCATCTTCCTTGTGTCCTAAAATTCAACGCTAATCGGTCGCATAAAACTCTCACACTCTGGCTCGTCTGGGTCCCATATTAAACTTAGCCTAGTATCAGCTACCAATGTGACTATACATACTCAACCTGTGGCAAAAAATTTACAAACCAATTGACCCAAAACTCTGGCTATTTTAGAGCACGTTAATTAAGATTTCCTAAATTATCACAGTTGTCGAAAGACTCATCAATAATGAGGGTTAAGAAGCATTACTAAATACTAAAAAAATTCTGAAACCGATTACCTTACAAGAATCAAATTTATGCCACAAAGGTTTTGACTGAATCACAAACTGACATAAACAAAATGTGTTTATAGTGTTGCGTCACAAAATTAATTGTCAAGCAACAATCTTCCTGGCCGTTATAAAACTCTGCCTAGGCTGGCTCAGTCAAATATTAGTGAGCATTATCGGGCGGACAAGATATATATGGGAGAAGAAAAATAGCATCATATTATCTAATATTGCTGAATACCGATTTCTTCCAAAATCGATTAGGTTCTATTCATGCACCCAAATTAGGAACATGTCGCCAAATTGTGAAGAGCGATTTGCGACTCTAAATTCGCGAACCTAGAGCTTTGTGCCACAAAAATGTGCTTCACATGACAGGACGACGTACACGACACCGTGTAATTATCGACTTCAGGGACCCACCCTTGGAGCATTATTGCCAAAGACACCTGTGTCTATCTTCGTATCACTCTGGGGTTATAAACATATGCACTACACTAATATAATATCCCTGTGTCCACCATGTGGCGCAGGGTATAAATAAGGAAATCCATCCATTTTATACCTCCACAATACGATGCGGGTATATTTAACTTTGTCATTCCGTTTTGTAACACATGAAATAATTGCTCCAACAAGACTCCCATAAGAGTATATATTATTTGGGATCGTGGTAGAGTCGATCTAGATGTCACGTCCGTCAGACCGTCTGTTGGAAATGACGGCTGGACTTCCGAAGGAAACAGCTATTTCGACTTGAAACTTGGGTAAACGTACCTGGCCAAAAAAATTTGGAGCGTTCTTCCCAATGAGGCACACACTTCCAAAGCACTTCCAGAAGATGTACCTCCCAATGACTGTTCTCTGTATTTTAACTCACCCAGGAAGTTCTTTTCAATTACACATTTTTCGATAATTTCTGGGTTTTTCCATACTTTTTAATGGGTAATTTAAAGCTTTTTTTGTTTCAAATAGGTGTTTAACAGAATGAATTAAGAATTTATAAAAATGGTAAAATCGATTTAAAGTTTTTGTCGCAAAAAAATGCTAATGCAATCTGAAAAAAAAAAAAAAAACGTGGAATTTTTTGAAAATATTTAGAGCGTCAAACGTTTCAACTAAGCGTTGGAATCCATTAAAAATGATAAAAACAAAATAATAAAAATTATTTATATTAGCATGTGTAGCCTGATGACGCGGAAAAGGGCGAGGATTGGAGGCGGTCCAAATGCATGGTATATCTAAGGTTGAGTAGGAAGTTTATTGCGGCGTTTGATGAGCAGAAATAGATTAAGGAACATGTGGTGTAGATAAGAGCCATTTGAGAGAAGAGAAACGCCACGATTACCAAGTTGCTATACACGCTGGACGTACATGTGTTCGGTTGCGAGGGGGCGAATGAACCTTTCTCGCACGAGCTTTATATAGGATCTGGGGCTGGGAGAGAGTAGAGCTCAATGTTTGGGGCGTGTGTGATGATAATCTTTGATGGGAGGGAAAGACAGTTTGGGAAATTTCCGTCTGGACAGAAGGAGAATCATCTTTCTCTCCCACTGGTAAGCATTCCTTCGTTTTGCAGAAACAGATACAGTGTTCCTTAAGGTCCCTGATATCTTCGTTATGTTTACGGATTGTGTGTGTTACTATAGTTAACTGTCATTATTTGGGACAGAACGAGTAGTACGAGGGAGGTATATTAATGGTTCACGTGGGCCCATTAAAACGATTGGAGCAGTACGGATCACAACCTAAAGGAAGTGTGATGGCAGAGAGATTAGCAGTATCTGCTAATCGGGCTTGTTACTGAATACATACTGATGGACTGCGTCGCTGTGTGTTTATATTGACCGAGGCCGAGTGTTAAATTCATCTTGCTGCGGCAATTTCTTTGCACCGCGACTTCGCCGGATTCCGAAAGGGAAGAACATTTTCAGGTTATCTGTGTTTTTGGCGGGAACGCTTTGTGTTTGCTGGGTAGTTGGTAGAATGTAGGCCGTATGCGTGACTTGCAAATGGCATGCCAATATGAGATAAATTTTACGTATATAGCGCACCCCATATACAACTGACCCACAAGATTTGTGAGCTTAGCGGAGCCTACTTAACGAAAGGCAAAATTTAATCCGATCCGGTTTGAAATTTAGTACGTCGGGGAAGAATTTTTGTGTATAGTATATAGTCTAACAACATGCAAAATTTTGTCCATATCGGGTTCTAATTATATATTGCTCCTATTGAAAACCCACTCCGCCAAGACTTCGACTCACCGGAGACTCTTGAAGGAGGGCAAAGAACTTCCATCCGATCCCGGAGTTCTCAAATTTGGCACGTTGGTGTTTAGTTATATGGTCTCTATAACAAACCATGCATAGGATTTTGCTTCCATACTCAGCGATCCAAAATGATAATTAAATAAGCCCCTATAAAAACTGGTCCCAACACTGATATGACCTCTCGTTAGTAAATTTTGGGAAGCAAAAATTCATGCACAATCTCTGTGTTTAAATTTGATGGAATTAACTGGTGAATAACTTGGTAGTAATAGTATTTTGTTATGCGGTCACATAGTCATATATAGCCCTCCATATAAACGATCGTCAGATTTGGTTTTGCGAACTATTTACCAAGGCAGTAAATGTTCTCATACACCCAGAAGTTCAGTTAAAATTATGGCTAATTTGCTATATATTGGCTGCTAACAAACATGGCTCCTAACTAGGTTCCTATCGGTTTGATAGTTATGGATATACAGTTTTAGTTAATGTTAGCAGCCGATTGTATCAGCCTCTACTTAGACATATTCAGTTCCATTGTGATACCACATGGGTGAACTTTCTCTTTCACTGAGTGCTGCCGATCCAGTGTTGAAGCTCAATGACCAAGGACTTCCTTTTTTATAGTAGCGGAGTCGGAACGGCAGATTGCGCGTTCCACATTTGCACGGTGTATACCATTTGTGAGAGGCTTTGAAACCTCACTGAAATTGTCACCGAATTACTGGGGTGGGTAAACCACCGCTGAAAATTTTTATGTGCGCGGTCCGAAGCAGGAATGAACCCGACCTTGGAGTATGCAAGCGAATGCCTAAAACATTGCCTCACGGTGCGGCCCTCCATCCGGTCGTATAACAGGTGGGTGAATAAGTCCCCGCGTCTATAACAAAGGGAAAAGACACATTAATTTTTGTGAACAATTCCTTTTTTTATTTCAACATAGTTCCTTCAAACGAGCTGAATACAAAACGTGGTAAAACGACCCTCTCCACAATTTTGGTAGTAAAACTTCCTTCTGAGATTGTTGCCTTCAAAAAAATTAGGATCCTTTAACAAAGTTTCGACGATTAACCTTCTTATTGACCAGACCAACAAATAAAAATTGTTGAAGGTTAATACAGACTGCATCAACAAAATGCACAGGATGCATTTACTGCACTCAAATGGGCTTGAATAAGACCTAGTTGCCATTCTACGGAACTCTTCATGAGTTGGTACTGCAAGTTGAATACTTCAACGCTTATGCCGCCTATTGTTAATATTTTGCAAAACAAAAATGGCATTAAATTTCATTACAAATTTGTGTGC
>PGFW01030231.1:19278-36373 GCA_003123925.1 Haematobia irritans | reverse complement strand
ATGCTTATGAATGACTTTTTTTTGTGAAAGCTATCAATCGGTCTTCTGTCGTTTTTGAAAACTTTACATTAATTATATTTTTTTTAGGAAATTTTGCAAAATTGCTATTTTTATTTTTTCATCCAAACCGAACCACCAAAGGCAAAACGATAACAGCTTTCATTGGTTATTACTCCGTTAATAGGTGACTGCATGACTACTTGTGCCACTAATCTGCCAAGTTAAGGATGATTACATTAATATGAGTTCTTGAAGCAGACAGAAAATCCACCATCATCGAACAACAACGGGGATTTTTTTTTTGCGCCAAACTACACTTGGATAAAGTTTATGCTGTTTGTTGTTTTTGTCACATTTTAAGGGGGGGTGGGAGGGTGGTGTTAGGCTGTACACCTATTGTGTCAGGGAAGCATTTTCCTCTTTTCGACCGATTACTAGCACTAGAGTTATTGCTCTCCAGTCTTGACTTCGTTCACGTGGGGACAATGCTCCTTTGGCCAGAGGAATTAAGATCAGACCATAATTGGCAAGTTGCATCTGTATTTAGTTCGGGAGTAACAAAGATTGGCTGCAGCGAGAGTAACAAATGGTGAGTTGGTAAAGATCGACGAATCTAGTTAATGTGTTCAAAAATAGCGCGAAGTACCATTTTTTAAAGAAAAATTTTGTGAATAATTTTTTCATCCAGCCAGATTCCCTAACATGAGAAAATCTCTTTTTTTCCATAAAATTGGCGAGCGTTCAAAAAAGATATTATTTTGAGATCATAAATTAAAATAAAAACTCCACATTAATGAAGGGATTGAAATGTCTTTGGCCGGATTTCGTTTTGGCGCCCGATCATAGAATCGATTTTGGACATATAGTTGTAGATAGGCCTTCTCCAGATAGAAGAATTAAATTTCAGAAAACTGTGGTCATAACCATTCAGTCCTATGGGACAGTTTTCGTTCTTCTTCCAAACAAAAATTATCAAAGTAAGTATCCAAAAGTTGTGATGATCGTTGGTTGATCGCTTTCACAGAAAACAAGGCATTCATATTATTTTTTAAAGAAAAGTTTTGTGATAAAGTTTTTCGAAAAATGTTACTGTGATATATTTACTGGCGTGGTATTTTCCTAAAACAAAACCTCAAAAATTGTTTTTGGAAATGGTTCGCCATTTTTTTTTTTTTTGTGGAAAAGTATCACATATCCATATTGCAGAAAGTATCACAGAAACAAATTGTGTTTCCTATCGTAGAGTATTGCCGAAATTATTTCTGTAACAGCAAACAAAATCTGTGATCTTTTCGAAAATCTGTAATATCTTTCCAATACTTCTTGAAAAAGTATCTTCTGATACATTTTTTCTGAAAAATAGTCTCGTGATGTTTTCTGGAAAAAAAAACAGTACCATTTTTTGCGAACAAGCTCATCACAGATTGATATTTACGGAGAAGTATCACATTTCCTGCCCTAGAGTATCTGAGTGAACCTTGCCACTTTGTCGTAACTGATGTAATTTCGTTCCGCGGTCCGCATGTGAACACTCTTCGGAAAGATCTGAGTGATGTTTTAAGAGAAGTCACTTTCGTACTGTTTTGTAGAGGTCATTTTCTGTCATGTTCTTTTGCTGATATTTTTAAGTATCACATACTACCATATCGGAAGAAAGTATCAGGCAGAAACATATTGTGTTGTTCTGCCTTTGATCGACCAAACTTGGATAAATTTCTGTAATTATTAATTGCGTTCTCAAAAAAATCTGTAATACTCTTTTCGGAAAACTCAGAGCCATTTGAGGAAGAGTAACCTTGGATACTTTTTTATGAAAACGTACTGTGAATTTTTACTGGAAAAAATACACAGTGCTCGAAGTCTCACTCCTAAAAGCCAAACAAAACTCAACACTACAATGCCTTCTTAAAACGCTCCCATCCTCTGTTTCTTTTGTTTTCTTTTGACCCAAAACCTTAATCCACCAGAATTCAATACCTGCCAGAAACGTACAGCGGCACACACTCAATGCGTTCATGCCATCAAAGGCGCGTTAAATTGGATAATTCGAGCCGAAAATATTGCTGTCACCAATATTAGGCGTCACGGTTCCATCCACACTTTGCCCGTGATAGTCTTTCCTGGGAAAGTCACCGAACTTTTGAGGAGAGTAACTTGTGATACCCTTTTTATGAACAAAGTAGCTCGGATCGATTTTCTTTTTTTACTATACCAATCACAACTTCTCCGTCTGAGTGGAGTCTAATATAGGAATGACATTAGGGCTGTTCCAGCTACCACCTAAAATCATTCAAATTCGCTCCAGCGGCCGAAATGACTTCTATACGAGGCCTATTTGGCAACTAACTTTAACTTCCTATCATCTACCGTGTTAGCAAAATCACACAATTTGGACTTAAATACATCGTCTCATCATTTCTCTATGTAACAAAATATCTCTCACCGTTGTCTCCACACAGAAATGCTCCTCTATACATTGAATCACTTAAAAGCTTGCATAAACCCAACGCCGTTGATCCCAACTTCTTTAAATGCAGGCTGGTCAACAAGGTTGATAACTCTTTATGGCCCGCAAAACTCAATTCGCGCGTTAGAGGCTTCTACGCGCCTCTACCATCGAGAACTGCAGCTAGGTCCCATAAGACTGCGCCTACGTGTCTCTTATGGGTATATTCAACTTATTTCTCGGAAATCAACTTGTTTCGAAAATCCTAACAGTACTTATAGCATTGTGCGAACAGAGCGGTAAGGCTCAGTTTTTGAGAGATAGACAGAACCCTCCTAAATTGGAAAGCACTTTCTCTCCCATATACTTGTATAAAACGCTTGTCGAAACATCTGAGAAGGTATAATTAAAACTATTTTCAATGCTTTATTCTAATAAGATTGTAGACGCTTTCAGCACCTTTTTACTGGAAAAAAAATAAAAGAAAATCTCACATAATGTTTCTTAAAAAACGGTCTCACTCATTTTTTTGCGGAAAATGTTTCGCCAGTTAATAGTTGCAGAAAGTATCACAGAACATAAAGCGATTCCTGCCATAAATAGTATCGGACACCTTGAGCGAAAAACATTTCTGTTAAATATTAATTGCACTCAAGTCCTCATCCAACGCTCTGTGATACTCTGGCGGAAATGTCAGAAGCAATTTTTAGGGATAAAAACTTTTTGGTGATATTTTTTTTTTCTAAAAAAAAAATACTGTAATTGTTACTGAAAAAGGACATGTGCGCACTGTCCCCTACCAAGCAAAATATCAAATAAATGTTTCTTGAAAAGGTTCAGCAAATTTTTTTCTTATTTTTATTGAAAAAATAACACATGTCAATTTTCACCCAAAGCGTTTTTTTAAAGTATCACGATCCCTATTGCCCAAAAAAATTATACAGAAAACATACTCCTGTGCTGACCTGCCACTTGAGTACTCGCTTACACACCTCTTGAACACATATTTGTCAGTATGATATTAATTGCGTACCGGGTCCTCACAAGAGTCTGTTATACTTTTTCCGGAAAAGAGAGTAATTTTTAGGAAGTAACATTGTGATAGTTTTTTTCTGAATAACTGTTTTTTGTGAAATACTTTTACTGAAAAAACGACACATGGCTATTTTCCCCCTAAAAGCAGGCTCGAATAATGATTTCAAGAATATAGTCACAAGTCACTGAATTGCATCACATAATTGTGGTTTTATGTGTTACTTTCCATATGAGTATTTGGCAACTAATGGGAATTATTAATTGCGTTCCCGTATTCTCATAAAAAGACTCCTGTGATAAGCTCTTTCGGGAAAGTCAGGCAAATTGGTAAAAGAATAACTTTTCAGATACTTTTTCTGAAAAATGGTCAAAACTGTGATATTTTTAACTGAAAATAAAACCATTGCAATTTTCCTAAACAAATCTCAATATAAGTTTATTGAAAGAATTCTTAAATTTTTTGCGATAGTAAGTACCACAGATCCCTATGGCAGAGAATAACTCTCCACACGGAGACACTCACTCTCGCCTATTCTTCTCTTGTGCCATAAACAGTGCTGTTTTTTCTGTCATAGCGAGTCATCATGGGACCAACTCCTTAAACTCGGACCAGCTTTCTGTACAGTATCAAATTGTCGTCCGCCCACTCCACCCCACGAAGTATTATTGCAGAAAGAAACATTGTGTTTTCTATCTAGAGTATTGGCAACGTTGGGAAAAAATTTCTGTATCTTAACGGAAAGCCGGAGTAGACAGCCTGTTCGGTATGTTGAACGAAGAACATTTCAGTCGATCGATAGAGCTGAATGGAAAGAAACAGCTGAATTTAGCTAAATCAGCTGGTTCTATGCATTCCGTCAGTCGATAGAACTCGTTCGACATACAGAAACAGGCTGTAAGTTTTAGGAAAATATCACAAAGTATTTTTTTTCTGAAAATGTTACTATGATATTTTCATAAAACAAAACCTCAAAAAATGTTTCCTGAAAAGGTTCGCCTTTTTTTTCCTTACGAAAAGTATAACTGATCCTGAAATATTTTTATAAAGTTTAGACCTACTTTTTGAAAATATTTCTGTAAATTTTAATAGCGCCTCTTCAACAAAGTCTGTGATACTTTTTCAGAAAAATAAAATTTCCGTGTCGCTATACCTATTTTCGTTATCGTGATGATTTTTTAGCTGAAACAAAAATACCAGTTGCCTATGTTTCTTAAATCTAAAACCCCTCAAAATAACTAGTTGTCCTTGAAACCAATTTTCTGCAATTCTGTGTTTTCTCGAAAATTATCACAGATATTCCTTTTGCAGAAAGTATTACAAACAGTCTGTGATACGCTTTTTCAAGAAACAATCCACAAATTCCGCGTGTGATCACTCCTCTTTTTCGCTTACTCTACCTATATATATAAGTTGATTTTTTCTTATCACTTGATAAAAAACAATACACCTCGCTTAGTTTCTTAAAATGAGATAAAAACACCTCAAGGAGACACAACGCGTTGCGCTTGGCGTGCAATACACACTCTCTGGATACGCGTATTTCTCCGTAAAGATTATGCGAGCAACACTATTGATTCGCGTTGACACCATATGTCTCAACGCACCACTGTATTACCAAAACAATCATTCGATCGTAAGCCTAGTAATAAAACAAGTATACCGAAAAGAGTATAGTTGAATAATTTCAAACAGATGATCAGGTACCTAATTACAGAATACCTTCAGTAAGTTTCACAGGACTAGATTTTGTTGTCTTAGAAATAATTCTCGATCGATTCGGGAGCAGGGGGGTACCCCTTTCCTCCAAAAAAAATCCTGTATTAGATATTCAAATAGGTTGGCACAAAACGTATTCTATATTAGAACATTGTTTGAACCCTCTTTAATTCGGTAGTGGTTTGACTCCGCAACTCAACAAGAAAGTCCGAGTAACTGTAATGACCTTCACTCACTCGCCTAAAATAATAATTTCATTGTACCGCGACACTATTTAAAGATTCACTGAAACAAAGCTTTTTGCCGACATCATTTTGAGGGGAACATTTTTTAAAAACTACATTAGTAACAGCTACACGATCAACAAGAATATTACTAGTATCTCCATCAAAACAAATAACATACAAATCAAAGGAAAAACGCAATTCGACTGTTGATCGGACAGAAATATACCACATCAACTTCACACATTCCAATAACATATAACGCAAAAGAACGCGAAATTCTGGACACACCATACACGCACATCCTACCTCTAAGTCTAGCGCTAGCGTCAGGTCCTGGTACAACGCACGAGAGAATCCGGATTCTTATGTAACACGTTCAATTTATGTAGCAGTAAGAATGCTTCTGAGAATAATTATTTCATGTTAGATTCTTTACAAGAAGATATTCGCCGCCTCACATAAAAGCCAATCTGATGGCTATGTTCAAAAAATAACTTTATTCGGTAAAAGAGCAGTATTCATTGAAACACAAATCATTGGTTACTTTTCTGAGTTTCTCCATTTTTTAACTGTGACACCCAGGTGGTCGCTATCCCAAGTTTAGAAGACTTTTCTAAATTGTTTAACGAAAAAATAAAAACGAGGCAATGAAACTAAATAGCTCAACACAGCGAGAGAGAGCATAAAGTTAATCCATCTTACACCTCTCTGATGTTGCAACTCTCAATTAATACGGACTAGCCACACCGTAACACACTTTCGTCATTACCCTTAAAAAAATCTTTCACGGAACACTCCAAAACTGGTACGAACACTAGATTAAGTGAACACAACCAAATTACGATTTTAAACGCGCCAACTCGCAGGAAAGGATTAAAATCGAACACACCAGATCCTTGTACTTCCACAATAACACCTATATATTCAACGTACGATTTAACATAAAAACCCCTGAAATGTTGTTCATTCCATAAACCACGCCTCGCTAAGAATTTATAAATCGCTTGTCTAATTTAAATATTAACATTACGCCATTCTCGATGAGGGTTTAAATAGGTAATCACCTGATCGACTCCACAGCTTTGATTGACTGAAATCCCACTTCGCTAAACTCAAAGTAACAAGCACATATTGCCCAGCCAGTGAAAGATCTGAACACACATTGACACTTATTGCGTAGAAACGCACGTCACCCTCCGAAGGTCTCTCTCGATTTACACACCCCACTCCGACTATATCACCAAGTTCCATAACAATATGCTACCTCAAGCTTACGAGCATGAAGATTTCCCAGCATAAGCTACACTCTTGGAAACTTTCCTACTCCGAGGTCAGGCGTTGCAGTTATTACCCCTCCGCCGCTTCCCCCAGCATACATGAAGGATACGGACCAAATCTTCAAGTATTATAATCAATAGAAACTGCTAACCAATAACAATATGACCCACACCCGATATTCTGCTACCTTCACACAGAACGCCACATGAAATTTAGCTAGCACTCAAAGTAATTTTTCAGTTATACTTTTTTTGCAGTTTTTTCCTAGCAGAGAGAAGCACCAACCTTATTCGGCATGTCGCACCTTCTCACAATTGGGACAGATCGATGTTAAATATGCTTGCTTTGATCACACAGTTGATTGCGGTGTTGGATTTTGTCATGTTTCTGTGTTTTTTTTTTTTGCGTTGGAGGTTTCGTGAACAAACTAAGAGTACCCAGAAGAAACAATTGATCAGAAGACCAGCAAACTTATTAATGATAGACACTAGAAGTGCCCACCACGAAAGGAATAAGGACGAGCCCGCCGCCGAGACCATATATAGAAAACTCAAAAACCAAAAGCGATTGGTAAGACCAATTCAAAATGGGCAACCATTCACTTATCAAACCAACTTACGCCAACAATCCCGCTCCTCCTGTCAGAATTCTGGTAACGAGCAACTACTTGCATTCTCCCATCCATGAGAGGATAAGTTATCATGTATATAGTATGTATTCGCATACTCACATACTCTAAGAGAAGCGGATGTCCTCAGCCTCATATTTTGGCTCCATATGTGGCCTATATCCATTCTCCCCACGCGACCACAAAAAATTTCTTATATCTCCCTAAAAGAACAACCACAGCAACGTGAACCTAGACATATCTAAAAAAAGCAACCATCTAAGCAGTACGCAGCGATAGCTGAGTCGGCCTGCGGGGGAGTTGGGCGCGACCCGAGCAGCTCTGCACGAGTGGCAAATAAAGAGTCTTAGCAGTTATGACATGTTTGATGTAATGCAACTGGCACTTCATCAATTCCTAACACAACAAAGTCAAGAAGACACACCACTCACTGCGCGACTCTGTTCTTGCTCTTCCTACATGCTCAACGAGCTCCTAATGCTGTTAGTAAACAAGGTGCATAGCATACATGTTAACAACCTGAAGATTCTTTGTCTAAGATGACACACCCGCACAACATCCTCAACAGCTGTAGGCAAATATGGCTTATCAAAGGCTAACACATGTATATCCGCATAAGTGTATGTGTTAGCCCAAATTTCAGCAAAACACCAGCAGCAACCGCAGCGAGGTAGCACTCCTTCCCCAGTTACACATCATTGAAATCACATCAATACTCGTACAAGGCAGTTATATCAACCAGCTATCAAGGAATGATGTTATTAATTAGTCAATAGCTATCCATAACCCTCACCGCATGTTCTCCTGTAAATCTATATCAGATATTTGGAAATGAGTAGTGAAGAAATGGTTTGTAGTTCGCGTGGATGGCTTGGTGAACATTATATACTTAAAAAAGTCGAACAGAGCGAGTGGAGTAGATTCCCTACGCGCTTCATCCGGACATGTAATGGCACAATGTAATCTGGTGAGAGTCTAAGTAGCGGAAAATATAAGAATTCGTATTAAGTAATGGTAAATGAGTTCTGGATCCGCCTCTCCTGAGATCCCCCGCATGTTGGACAAAACCCTCCCCATCTTCAAGTTGTTGAATAGATTCTTCCTCATAGACAATGCAGTTCGTGGTTCAATCTTTTTGGTAATATATTTTGTTTTATGCATTTTGTTTCAATGAGGCCATTTATCTAGCGAGGAGGTGACCTATCACCCCCTCCCTACACTGACCTATAGTCTCCATGAAATTAAAATTTATACATAACATCACTCCTGCACGCACCCTCGTCCCGGCACAGCATCCATCAGCATATGGATTATTAACAACACAACGAATTTTGTTCCAAACGGAGGCCCCTACGGATCGTCATGAGAAATTAGTTGATGTAATCAAGTAAAATAAGATAGAGAAGAGTTGGTGAAGATAATAGAATATATACAGTATATAGACGATAATATGATTATTAACATCCAATTTAACAATTAGACCATCCAGAAATATACTGATATAGATAATTGTAAAAATGTATATATATATTAATTGTATAAATTTCAAGGAATTCCCGGGCAAACCTAGAAAAAGGAGGGTACGTGAGCTGGATGAGGGGAAATAGGGATAATTATAAACGCTTTTACAATTTTAAATGAAAAATTCTATTTAGGACTCAGCAAACCATACAAAAGTGACAGAGTAGTAGCAGATTATGGGGAAATAAAATAATAACTAAGTTATGCGGATAGATAGTTTGGCCTCTAGATAGAGAGGATATGAGAGATAATAAAACACCTATATTAATATATGGATAGTCTGTGCGCGTACGAAAATACTCTCCAGGAGAATCCCACATGGTTCTACGATAATAATAAGGGGAGAGAGAGAGAGGTCATATATAAGTATCGTGCTTTTATGTAATTTTATGTGTCTGATATTGCGAAAACAACTACGCACTTTCACTGTTAATGGAATGTTATTACATATCATTATTATATATATTAAAACTTTTTATAGAACATGATATGTTATAAATTACCAACCCGTACCGAAATTTCAACACAGAATCCTGATGAATGATTTGCTTCTCAAAAAGGCAGCACCGGACAGAAGCATCTGGGCATCTCGTTTATAATGGGGGGAGCTCAATATATAGTATTGGCAGCGACGAATCTTAATGTTTACCTCCACTACTGGAAATTCTGAGGATTATGCATAGAAACTAATATTTCTGTTCTATAGACCGATGTGTGTGGCATACCCCATACACTACTAATCGATAATTTACTACCTATAACACTAATTCTAACCAAATCGGTGTATATTTCTGCTTTTTCACAAAGGGGCTTCCGGAGGTCAAAACTGGTACGCATTACGAGCCACGCGCTCCTACTTATAATTGACAAATTTAGTCCATACGGGGGGTATCATATTCGTATTAAACAAAAACAGCGCCGATTAAATACGTAATATAATAATTATGGAGCCGATTTCGACCAGTTTTTGCATGGGTAGTTTGTAGAGATAGTTTGAAATAATTATTCTATAATTAGACACCCAAGTAAAATTTGACAAAATTTACTTAGTAGAAATCATATAAACTAATTGACACTAATTTCAACTATGAGATCAAAGCAATTGAATGCATAATGGAGTTCTAAAGGCGCGAACTATTTTGTATCAGGAGGTAAATCTGGATGAATCACGGTTTACTTATATGGCGAGAGGAAGGTTTTTTGACCAAATTTTCTTATAGAAATACAAATTTTTGAACAAAATTTGCTATTATAGATTAGAAATATTATTAGAGAATTTTGACAAACATTCTGAAATATTGTGGACCAAAATTTTGAGAACCAATATACTTACATAACCACTGTTACTCTAAAATCAACTATTTCAGTCGGATATAGAAGGCATGAAATTCTGCTCATCATTTACAATAAATGGTTTTGGACCGACAAGCCAAATATCGAGTTTGGTATTCGGTGCGGTGTGGAGATTCGGCTAGCGGATAGGCCTATATTACCTATAAGCTACTAGACCGGTATATGACCTAAATTTTGATAGTGGATATCAGACCTGTGGACAATTAATATATACACAATGGTTTGCTTAGACAGACCACGATTATACCAAAATCTTCAACCGGGAAGGTTCGGATGAATTTTTTCTCTCGCACGCCCACAGGATAGCCTCACGAAGGTCGGAAATAAGTATTCTGTAAAATGGTGGTAGCTTCAACCCCGTCTTCTCTTACTCTTATTGAGGGTGGGGGCATATATATCTTATCCTGCAAGGACCAAAAATTTCGGGATGGAATTGGGGCTCTATATTAATGTTCGATGAGCTATATAGTTAGAGGGAACTCATTATATACGGATATCGATTGACCAATGGTTTAGCAATTGGTTAGATAAAGAAATATTACAGATACGGATACCGGATTAACATTGTTAGACTTTCTTTTTACAGAGAACATTCCTGCTCAACGCAATAGAATGACTTGAGGTATTCTGTTTTAGAGGATATATTGCGAGACCAAATTGATGGGGGTCCTGATTAATAATGGGGCTATAACGTATAAAGTGGACCGATATCGGCCTTTGCAACTACCTTCCGACCTAACATTATTCCCAAAAAAAAAATTTTCAAAATAACTAAAAAGTAGATGTTGGAAGAGTAGTGCAAGATCGAAATAGCTTTTATGTTTTGCGTGTGCGTTCGGTTTGTAAGTCTACGTGATGATCCTCAAAGACTGGACGGACGCGACATGCTCAGAAACACCATTTGGTACGCAAATTTTCAGGCTGGAAGCGACTGAACGATCTAGATGTCTTCTCTTTAGATAGCGCCAACGACCGCAAGGCAGAAAATTCTAGGGAGGATCGGTTATAATGTACTGGTTATCGGGGTTAGTTATTTTATTTCCCCCATTTCTTAAAAAAAAAAAAAAAGAGCAATATTGTCGAATTGTGTTAACACCGGAAATGACAAAAAGATTTTGAGTAACTACCCCCCTGATCACTCCTGGAACCAATGGGCCGGAAGGGTGATGTAAACTTGATTATATTATGAAAGGCGAAACCGCAAGGCTCACGAATAATCATGGGTGATTCCCGCATTTTAATACAGTGGTGTGTGAAGGCTTTAGGACTGCCCGATTACAGAACTTATTTTATATTCAATAATGACTTGAATAATTAATAAATTCAAATTTGTAACGCTGTATTCATAGATTAATAATAAAAATAGTTGGCAGATCTAGAAACTTCATTGTTGTTTAGAACAGCTCAATGATATGCGTTGGTTTTAGGTCTGAAAAAGAGTGTATACTCCATTTATAGGACTACAATGCGTGGCGCCCGATCATAATGTTGAAAAACATATCATTTCGTCACGCTTATGATATATGTCCGCTCCCCGAAATATAATCTTTCAACCTCGTTAGCATATCTAGGTATAGAAAAGTCTGGCTTTCTCTTAGCGAGGATATACAGCGCACACATCTCCATATAAATCTATACGCAGTTATAGATAAGTGTCGCCCGGATTTTCTCGATACCTCCAGTGGACTATCTCACAATAGATCCTTCAAAAGAAAAGAACGGCGTATATATTCGGTATCTTCTTACTTTGTGCCATGGATACAGCATTACTTAAATACCTATATTCATCGTCTAGACGTTACATTATAGCGTAAACTCAACTCCTCTAGTCCGGTAGGATGTTAAAGTTGTTTGCTAAAGGATCGAGCTGGCTGATATCTAGATTCGCTTATGCAAGTTAGCGTGATTCAACGAGCAACACGAGAATCCGAGGCTTCGAGTGCATGGAGTAAGCGGGAGAATACTTCTCAGTATATTTTTTTATAAACCACCGTACATCATCATGACGTTTTTCAGATCATGAACGCTAGTTGTTGTTTTGCATGAATGATGAATACATTTCTTTGATTATTCGTTAACATATTTGGACCAATTATCTAACATTTGTTGTTTCATATGAATTCACTATTCATTATGAACGGATCGTTTTGAAACATGGCACGCCGTTAACCGATTAGTGCACGTTGCATTTTAGAAAATATTTCTTATGAGGATGTTACAGCAAATAACTTTTTATATGGAGCCGGACATTTTCTTTCATATTCATTACATATTCACAGGTTGGCTGATAATGTCCCGGTCTAAGCAAACCAGAAAACACGAGCATAGTCACTTTTTTTTGTCAAAAATTACGTTATCTTTCATTATTCAGACCTCAATTCGATCCCTTTTTCCTCAAGAGCAGAAGTAACAACGATATATGCTAGCTTTACGACCAAACGAATTTTTGTAGGCATTATATATCCAATTTTTAGATAACCTTTTTTATATACCTTTGGTAGTACTTTCCTTCGGACTTATATGTAGCTCAGTCAAAATTATTGAGACCATTACACATAGTTTTAAGGAGTCTGATATAAGACTCTCATCTATTGCCATAGCCATATATTTTATATTTCCTGCGAAGCACTCTCGCACCCACTATATATAGGTCTGAAGAGAACAAAGAAAAAGTCGCTGGAGGATCAGTATAGTCTATCTGGAGAAATCTAGATTTTGTTGGCTGCATGGTACGGACATGCAATTTCGCAGCCCAATTCATGAATTTTGTGCCATAGATATATATAGACATACTTGCTGCGCACGGATGCGTTGTCATTGGTGGCCACAATCACTTTTTTCCTTCTTCATATGTGGTACCCTTTCTGCCCGCTATTGCTTCGACTTTCATTGGTCTTAGCTGGCATTCACAATATATACTAGACGCAATACTATTAGCATGTCCGCTCATATGGAAATCCATCTCGTCTATGATACTTCCTGACTGAAACTCCACCTATCGCACTTATAAGAATCAATCGAACATAAAAAGTTAAAATTCCGAATCGCGCATTGCTATTTTAAGTAGCGCAAAAAAAAGTCAGAGGCCCTCTGTGACATTGTGTGCCAGCCGAGATTTTCTCGACTTGCCTAACGCTTCCTAGTTATGAGACGGTATTTACCTGTTGCTGCTCCAACTTATGGACGGACCCCCAGATTCTGCCTTTGCGGATCCTCTAGACCGAATAGGTACGGACATATTGGACTCATGTGACGCGAATCCAGCTGAATTTGGTACATGGTAGTGGATAGGAGTCATTGTTTCATCTTGTCACACTATATCAGGGGTGCGTCAGCGCGAAACAAACATTTAGCTCCGGGTGTAATTCAACCGCACGACAAATAGGTCTCACCCAGCATTTGGCTAATAAAACAGCTGAAAACATCGCTCCACTACAATTCATCAACACGTGTTGTTTTGGTCAGATGTGAGGTTCTCGCGCGGCACACAATTTTGCACAGAGCTCCGCAATATCAATAATTGCATGAAGATATGACCAACCGTTCCTTTGAACCATTTTCAAGGGAGCTACTGACTATCTCCACAAATCAACTTCTAGAGAGTCATGTACACCATTCAAATGACATATCGTGGGGAGATTTTTATGATGTTTTTCGTCGGTAACCACCTCGGTTTTTTCGGCCTTCCACGGTATGGCGTTTCACCGTTCCATCGTCACTGCATCAATTGATATTGCAACCAGCTTCGAATTTGCATTAAGTTTATTGTTGATTTCCCCGTGGAGGCTAGGACAGTCCGGAAACTCGATTATCAATGAGCTTTTTGCCACCGTATTTATTTTTCTCTGCAGCACAAACAGTATTATATACACTACACGAAATCCTTTTTTTCCATTTTTTTGTTCGTTTGTTTGTTGTTGTTGGCTTTCTCTTCAATGTTGTTTTTGATCTTCAGCTTAAAGCCATGCAACCTAGTATCCTCAAACTAAATGTAGAGCTTAACCAACAGAGGAAACCAGTAAAACGCTATGATCAATCCACTATGTATTTGGGCAACAGTCCTCGATGCTATTGTTGGAAGCAAAGATCTTCATGCACAGATCATGGTTTGGAAATGTAACAGCATGTATCTCTCGGAATTATCACACATTCCTCATCAAGCATCCTCAGAATCGTCATATATGTATTTGTGATTGGTATGTCATAAACCAAAATGAGAATTACGATTGTCAATTTTAATACTAGCTGAGCTCTTGCCATCTGGAGCAATTATGTTTGGTCAGAGGAAGGGTGAAACTTATACACGCAACTGTTAATTCTCAGAGGTATCGTTGCAATATAACGGTCTGACCTCTATATCATCCTCTGAATGTACACTACGGTTAAACAATGTTCTTTACCCAATGCTATTTAGTCACCAGATCAGCTGGCGCCGAGCCACATAGGGCGCATAGCTCTCTCTCTCGCATAGCACTCACACATATTAAGACTACAACTAACTTATTCAAACTGATTCTAAAAAGCTATCCGGTTCTATCCAAAAAAATAAAATAAAGTTTTATTAAGTAAGAATCTCGACATGTTATCATGTAAGTTAGGTACATATTTCTATCCCTACTAGAGTAATTAGCCCTTTATTTGGAGGGACGTTTCATCCTAGCACCCATTCAGAATAACATCACTGACTTATCTCTCACTTGCCACCAATATAACATCAAATGCATAATGAGTCCATTAATCCAGTCATAGATTTGATACTGCGCGCACGCGAGCACAGAATGAAGAATATTTTTCAAACTGCGTATATTTTTAATAAAGAGATTAAAATAGAAATTTTAGAACGTCGATTCAGAAGGCCATATAATATCCAATTCCTGGCATAAACTATATTTGTACTTTTAACAGAATTCATCCGATTGTTTATTTCTGGTGCTTTTTCCATTCCCTAAAAGAGTAATTACCCCTCTATAAATAATAGAGTTCACATGGCTTGTTTTTTTTTTACCTGTCCCCATTTTTTTTGCACTGATAAATACGTAATATTGACGAACAGAGACTGGTACTTATCTCTCGGCTATGTGGTTTTAGACCAGCTTTTTGTTTACCCAGCGTTCTTAATTATTAGATGCACCATCGGATTTGCTCCATCTGCGCAGAAGCGTTCTAATCAGAAACTTCGCCATAAGTATAAAATGTTGCATGTGTTATTCGACTTTGTTGGTTGATCTAGTCATTGTCCAAAGATAGAATATCGTTTGTCAGCGCACCGAATATGAGAGCTAACCCCCACTTTTGGTGTCGCAAACCAAACCCCTGTGCCACCACATCATTTTTATATTCTACAACAAATCTAATCTATTCCAGTTCGGACGTAAGCTATTATTACGGCCGGTTCAACAGATAGTAACGCACAATCGGTTGATTTGTACTTGGAAAAAATTCTCTCGCAAAACACTAACACAACAGCGCCGAGGAGAAAGAAGAAAGAGAAATAATAGCCATACTATCTGCTCGTCTTGTCGTGCACGATACATATTTTTTGACTTATTCTACAGAGATCTATAATAGCGAACCTTGGCTATGCAGAATAGGGTATGCTTTTGTGCCATATGTTTTGTAAAAGCGATACACTTCTTATAGTGCCCCAAAATGTGTTGTGTCAAGTAAGGCCACTTAATAAATTTAATTTGCTATCTCACTTTTGAGTTGTGTTTTGTATAGCGGAAGGGATTAATGACTCTCACCAGCAAATTAATGGACATTTGAGAATAAATATATGTAATTTCAAATAAGAAAAAATTATTTCGAAAACTAATATAATCAATTATACTTGCCATACGCAAGTATATAGATAAATTGACAAAGTTTCTAGTAGATAGACTTTGAGAAAAAATCCATTGGCATATAAAATATTGTGTTGAATTTATCTAATAGACAAACTTTAACCAAAACTGATAGTTGACCAGAAGTTAAGTTTCAACTCACAATATTACAGATCATTTTACTCAAAATTTCCTATAAGGGAGAGAGAGGAGAGTCTCACACCAAGGGCGTCGGTACAAGGATAATTAATACAACATATGAAAACTATTTAATTTTGAATATGAAAAGTGGGGTGGGACAATAGATATTTCTAATTAAACTCAGATTTTTCCACACAAATTTTCTAATAGAGCCAACAAACATTTTGACAAATTTTACTATAGAAAAAAAATTGAAGAAAAGCTTCTATAGAAATAACATTTTGAGAAAAGTTTCTATAAGCCGACAATTTCTACAGAAATAAAATTTTGACAAAAATTTCTATGCATAAAATGTTAGACCAAATTTTTAATAAAACAAAAATCCCCACGCAAATTTGCTATTTGAAATAAAATTGTTCAAAATTTCAATGAAAGAATCTTTCTATGAATAAAGTTTTGACCAAATTTGTAAATAAGAAATAAAATTTGACCAAAATCTTTATAGAACCTAAAATTTGAGAACTTTTCTATAGAAATAACATTTGAAAAAAATTTCTAAGAATCAACAGTCTTTGACAACAATGTCTCTATAGAAAGGTAAAAATTCTGGAAAATCTTCTATAGAAATACAGAATTTTGAGAAAATTGTTCAACCAAAAAAGAAGCTTTTGAAAAAAAATTCTATAGAAAAAAATTTTGAGAAAATTTCTAATAAGATAATAAATTTTTGAGAAAATCTTTCTATAGAGATAAATATTTGACCAAATCTTCTATACGAAATCAAAATTTGACCAAAATTTCTATAAATAAAATTTTCACACAATTTTTCGAAGAATACAAATGTTTGACAAAATTTTTCCTATACAAACAAATTGAGAAAAGTTTCTAATAGAAATAAAATTTGCGAAAAGTTTTCTAATAGGAAGT
>PGFW01030221.1:40620-53255 GCA_003123925.1 Haematobia irritans | reverse complement strand
TTTTTACGTTTATTTATATCTGTAATTATACGTGTACAGGTCATTGACTTTATACACACGTTTAAACGTTTTAAAATGGGGCTGTGGATAATTTCGACAAAAATAATAAAATTTAACTATAAATAAATATTTTTTTTTGAATACAAATAAGTTAAATTTAGAGTTAGTTTAACTACGTTTTTTTCAGTGCACTAGCTGTGTTACATCGCGTCCAAAAAATGGAGGAAGAAAACCGGTAACAACATCACATATGAGTGGAAAAGTCAAGTCCAGATTTCATAGAAATTCACGCTGCAGTGGTAGAAAATTTACTCGTGAGCTGAACATATCGCGAGAACGGATGGAAAACATATTGAAAAGGGTATTGGACACCCCTTCTACACAAAAAAATTACGAACATGTTTCGAGTAATTTTTAAATGAATTTTAAAAATGTATTTCTTAATTATAAAAAAAGAACAATTAGAAAAATTATTAATTAGTGATTGATACTATCATTTCCGAGAAATACATTTTTTGTGCGCACAGCTATTAACCGGGATCACTGTTGAGTACTTGGATATTGAGTATTAATAACAGGAGCTGTCAAAAATGTGTCAGAAGATGTATGGCTATATTACAACGATTGATAAAATTTGAGAAAACATCGTCAACAATTTTTTCGTTGTTTTAAATTAACTGTCGTTTTATTATGTGAACAAACAAAAATAGTTAATACTACAATTTTTTTTCTTTTATTGCAGTCATATGATCGGGATTAAAAAAAACATAAGTCCACAAGTAAAGTATAAAAATTTTTATGTTTAAAGTAGATATCTCAATGAATTGAATTGCCTTTTATAATTGCGGTCGATTTTAAGGCTTGAATAGGTACCTATAGTCTCATATATGGGCAAATGGACTGAACAATAAGTAATCAAAGGCCAATATATATGATACATATTTAAAATATAAGACCTAAATTATAATACCCCATCAATATATGTGGAGTCGATTAAATAATAAGTGGCACCAACACTGTGATTTTTGATTTGACCTTCTGGCTATATGCCATGGAAAAATATTAAAATATGCACAAATTGTTATTCGACCATTTATTTATATATACACTCACAATTATAATTGTTAACAAAATAAAAAAAAATATAATTACAACTTTGCCAATTATATAGAGATTTTTATTTTTGCCTGAGAGAAACCCATGCAATACTATACATATTAATCAAAAAAAAAAGAAAAACACAGACACAAATAAATATCAATTTGGAAGTTTATCCACACACACACACATATTCGTAATGCTCATAACCACAAAGATTACCACACAAAATATCAGTTATGCAAAAAACAACAACGACGGGAAATCAGTTAGCAGATTTACTAAATTGCATTTGCAAATTACAAACAAAAGTGGCAACAACAAAGAACCAACAATTACGATATGCGATAATACTCTCCGTCACTCGAAGGATGGAGAGTAGAAGGCAACATACAAACACAAACACATTGCCAAAAATGTTCGAATACTCAGAGTTACACAATAAATGTGGAGCAAATATATGGGGATATAGAGAACGATGAGGGGCGAGAGAGAAGAGCCGTTATGAAGACTGAATTATAGTGTAATAGACAAATATGAGTGGAAAATCCAATTTTAGTGATTTCTACAGAACGATTTCATTCCTCAACCCAAGTTTACTGTTTATACAATAGACCCCGCTAACGCCTCTCTTTGTCATACTCTCATTCTCATGCCATTGTACTATTCCTACCAAATAACCAACACAACCATCAGTATCTGAGTGCTACCCTCCGACCAGTGACGTATGCTGGTTTTGTATTGCTCAAGGGCCTAATGAGCTTTACTTGTATAGGCTTCCACAATGCACTCGTGATTGTTATTACCAGAAATCGGCAAGGGTGCTGCAATACCAGTAGCCGACGTAGTTAATATCATCAAGGCAATCACAATTGCCTTAGTACATCTGTGGGTTTGTTCATATGCCAAAGTATGTGATGTTTGTGCGTGTGTGTAAGTTTATGATGTGTGCGGATGACTGGCTGGATATGTGCTTTAATTTAACTCAGCTTTGAGCATTTCAGCTTATTCCTCTATCCGTAGGGCAGCAGCGATGCATGAATGTGTAATTTTACCATTTCCCCATGTTTGCCTCTGTACTACATGATGTTGGATGAGAGTAAGAATTGACATGAGTGAGTGAGCGAGTATGTGTCTGTATGTTGGTGTTTGCTTATCACAGTCTCTACATGGTTATGCTCTTTTGTATGCAACTGCTCAATTTAATTATTTATGACAACAATTTCATGAATTTCATTAAAATCCACAAAACGCGACCAACATGTGGAAATATATTTGGGGTGCCACACACGCATACTCAAACGCAAACATATACATACTCAATTTTGAACATACACAAATCTCCACATGCAGCCAGCATTACAGTCAGGCGTCAAGCAATGCACAATGGGGTGAAATGTATAGGGGTTGATTTGAGGGGGGATAAAATAATTGTATACAAAATGTTGTATGTGCTAAAATCTCTCAAAATTTTGATATGATATGGTCTCTAAGGGCCTCTAATATACTCAGAAATTGTAAATAGGTGGTCGAAAAAGCCTTTTCGTATTTTGGAGTGGTATATCTCCAGTGATTTTAAGCTTAATTTAACCTAAAAAACAAATGTGGAGAAGATGAGAAAAACTGACTTGCTAACAATGAACAAATTCATATATTTTTTTTTCTAAAAAATTTTAAATTTTATTTTCTCTCCATAAAATAATGAATATACCAAAACAATCCCCCACTGTTCTTCAACAGCGTGTATATGCAACTTGTATTGCATTTCATCTCTTTACCGTAAATATCCCGGCTGACTATCTGTCTATATGAATATAAGAATATTTGTCGTTTCGTCAGCCATAGCAACCCGGGGCACACATTCTGTCGCATTGCATCCAATAGGTAGCTAAGAGCTCAGTGTGTTTGTGTGCGTGAGTTGATTCATCTATCTGTCGGCTCAGTCTTGGATGCCTTAAAGCGTTTCAGTGGTTTTATAGTTTGGCCTTACTGTAGCTTTTGTTATGTTGTTGCCGGTGGTTGTTTGGCTGTTGGTTCCTTCCGTCTCCGTTTCTGGTTTGTGTTTCTTTTTTCCGGCTATGTGTGTGAGAGTGTGGTTGGGTAGCTAAAGTTTGCATTCAATGTACAAAAGTTTTATTGCTCATTGCTGTTTAACGTCATTTTGTGCCGACAGCTATTTCGGCTATATGCCATCGTACCAGAGCATACGTTAGGACACACAAACACTAAGCAAAATATACACAGACACACACACAAATAAATGCATTCATTTTTATTCGCATTTACAATTTTATGGATATTTTCAATATTTCCTCTCATTCCTTGGATTCATTGTGCAAAACGTACTACAAAAGGCTATCAGCAATCTTGCATTTACGCGACAAAAAATTTGGATTTGGAATAACACTGAAAATATTTTTTTGGGGGGGTTGTTGGTCAAGATTTTGAGCAAAGCATTAAAACAAGAAACACAAATTTTGAAAATCGATTTTTCCCCCAATGGACGTTTTTTTTACAGAAATTCTAATTTTCAAAAAACGACATTTTTAATCTTAAAAATCGACTAATCGATTTTTGTTATTCTTCAAAATCGACTAATCGACTTTGATCAACAATAAAAGTCATTAAACGATTTTGTCAAACATCTAATGCCCATTAGTTGTTTTTATACCCTCCATCATAGGATGGCGGTATATTAACTTTGTCATTCCGTTTGTAACACATCGAAATATTGCTCTAAGACCCCATAAAGTATATATATTCTGGGTCGTGGTGAAATTCTGAGTCGATCTGAGCATGTCCGTCCGTCGCCCGTCCGTCTGTTGAAATCACGCTAAATTCGAACGAAACAAGCTAATCGACTTGAAACTTGCACAAGTAGTTTTATTTGATGTAGGTCGGATGGTATTGCCAAATGGCCATAATCGGTCCACTTTTACGTATAGCCCCCATATAAACGGACCGCCAAATTTGGCTTGCGAGGCCTCTAAGAGAAGCATATTTCATCCGATCCGGCTGAAATTTGGTATATGGTGTTGGTATAGGCCTCTAAACAACCATGCAAAATTGCTCCACCATCGGTCCATAATTATATATAGCCCCCCATATAAACCGATCCCTCGATTTGGCTTGCGAGGCTCTGAGAGAAGCACATTCATCCGATCCGGTGCTGAAATTTGATACATGGTGTTGGTATATGTCTCTAACAACCGTGCAAAAATTGGTTCACATCGGTCTATAATTATATATAGCCCCCATATAAACCGATCCCCAGATTTGGCTTGCGGAGCCTCAAAGAGAAGAAAATTTCATCCGATCCGGCTGAAATTTGGTAATCATGTTGATAATGTCTCTAAACATCATGCAAAATTGGCACATCGGTTCATAATTATATATGAGCCCCCATATAAACCGATCCCCAGATTTGGCTGCGAAGTCCCAGAGAAGCAAAATTTCATCCAATCGCGCTTGTAATTTGGAACATGGTGTTGAGTATATGATCTCTAACAACCGTGCAAAAATTGGTCCACATCGGTCCATAATTATATATAGCGCACATATAAACCGATCCCCAGATTTGGGTTGCGGAGCCGTCAAAAGAGAAGCAATTTCATCCGTTCCCCTGAAAACTTGGGTACATGATATTGGTATATGGCTCTAAACACCATGCAAAAATTGGTCCACATCGGTTCATAATTATATATAGCCCCCATATAAACCGATCCCAAGATTTGGCTTGCGAAGTCTCCAAGAGAAGCAAATTTCATCCAATCCGGTTGTAATTTGGAACATGGTGTTAGTATATGATCTTAACAACCGTGCCAGAATTGGTCTATATCGGTCCATAATTATATATAGCCCCCATATAAAACGTTCTCCAGATTTGACCTCCGGAGCCTCTTGGAGGAGCAAAATTCATCCGACCGCGTGTCAAATTAGACGTGTTGTTAGTGTATGGTCGCTAAACAACCATACCAATGAATTGGTCCAATCACACAAAAATTTGCGTCCATATCGGTTCATAATCATGGTATGCCACTAGAGCCCAAAATAATCTACCCAAAATTTATTTCTATAGAAAATTTTGTCAAAATTTTATTTCTAGAGAAAATTTTGTTAAAAATTTATTCGGTTCATAATAAAAATTTTTCATCATTGTCAAAATTTTATTTCTATAGAAAATTTTGTCAAAATTTTATTTCTATAGAAAATTTTGTTCAAATTTTATTCGGTTCATAATCATGGTTGCCACTCGAGCCCAAAAAAAAATCTACCAAGATTTTATCTATAAAAATTTGTCAAAAAGTTTATTTCTATAGAAAATTTTGTTAAAATTTTATTTCTGTAGAAATTTTTGTCAAAATTTTCATTCTATAGAAAATTTTGTCAAATATTTATCTATAGAAATTTGTGAAAATTTTATTTCTATAGAAAATTTTGTTTAAAATTTTATTTCTGTAAAAATTTTGTCAAAATTTTATGTTTCCTACTTTGTCTTTTTTGATTATTAAATATATACCACGTTTGGACTTACATAGCAATTTAGAAGATTGTGTTAGAGGTTTAAAACCCTTGCCATCCGGCGAAGCGTTACCGCAACTTAAGTAATTCGATTCTGGATGCAGTGTTAATAGAAGTGTCTAGAATCCATGAATGGAGGGTACATAAGCTTTGCCGGGCCTGCCGAACTACGGCCGTAATTACTTGTTTAATGTAATTTCACACTCAAAAATGGAACAGTCCAACTTTAATTGAATGGGGATGTGTAGTAAAATGGCGCCCGGTAGGCACGCGGCTCAAAATGGCGAATTTGAAATCACTGACGAGGTCCAGTCCACGACGATCCTGTGAGACGATTGATAACCTAAGCACACAGCAAGTGATTGACTGATCAACCTCAAGTTCAGTGCAAAAATCAGAGAATTATTCGCACGGAAGTCTCCGGTAGATCCTCGTCGAATGATCTTGCTAAATATATCTATAAGCAAATTGCATGCAGCACTTTTTAGCTAGCGATATGTGATGGCACGACAACCTAGATGCATTGATTCCGCGACAACTTTCCAATAGCTCCAAAGTCGAAAGTCGAATTCTTTGAAATTTAAAAAGTCTAAAAATCTACGTTATATATGGAAAAAGTTGAAAATACAATTTTTATAAATTAAAACGTTGCGATGTCAAAAAGTCGATTTTTCAATAATCGTAAAAAATCGAAACTGGAATTCTTTAAAATTTAAAAATCAGAAAAGTGACTTTTCTAAAATTCAAAATTTTTGAAAGCGATAGGTTCTTTTTTTAAGTCGATCGATTACAAGTGTTTGAAAAAGTCTAAATGCCAACTTTTCGATTTTCTCATCTGTTTAATCTCCGTTTTCTAAAGGCAGATAAGAATTTCAGCTCCAACGTATTCAGAATTGAACCTTTAGAAGAATTAAAATATAAGCTAAACATTTTAACAAACAATAGGAAGGCCAATGCGATGAAATCTGTATCTGGGAATTGTAACTCATTTATATAATATGGCTCGTCTTATGCCTGTCAATTAAAAGACATTTTGACATATTCCAAATCAATATTAGTGAAGTCCAACTTTTTCAAAATTTACAAAAGTTTGATAAGACGAAATGTTCACTCTTCCAAACAAACTTGAATTGGACAAATTCGAAAACTCGTCTTTTTGATGATCATTTACAATTCCCTACTTAAGAAATTCGTTTGTTAACACTATTTTTTGTCACTGTGTAGACATATGCAAGTAAAATGATTTTCGATAATTTCGATGGCCTGTGGCCAAAATATAATGATATTTATGGTCCTCTTAACTCTTTCTCTGTTTTTCATTCGTTATAAAGCCATTCGGCCTTGTTGACTTTCATATAGAATTGCAGTGCTAATGAATGCCAACGATGGTCACAGGCATAGGATGCGCGGGGAAAAAGCTGAAAATATTAAGCCTTGATATGTGTCATCCTCGCTGCCTATACAAAAGAGCCTCCCTTGGGATAAGGAATCAATTTGAAATTTTTGGGATTTGGTTTTCTTTTTTTTATTTTGATTTCGTTACTTACCATATAATTCTTTGATACCATCCGTTCGCCTCCGGGAATTCTTTATTGCTACACATTTGAAATGCCATCGATCACCACTAGCCCACACTTGAGGATGGTTTGTTTCATATGGGTTTATAAACAGCACCCAATACTTGCATTCAAAACTCTAAAATGAAATCGCCAAAGCAATTAAGAGCATTTTGTCTTGTTGGTTTTGAGATTCATTGTCTGTGGCTTCTTTGTGACCTTGGAGAACTATACTTGTATTTGGTGGAATCATGATAATTGCGTCCCCACCTCTTTGTCCAGTAATTGAGTGAAGTGGATGTGCTCGTAAAGCATTCGATTGTTTACATTGACACCTTCTGGAGGCACCCACCAAGCTGTGAGTATCAAAAGCATGGGAGGAGACTGAAAAAAACGCAAAGATGTGTAGAATTGAAAACATAAAATATACGATTTATAAAATTCATACAAGATTATGTATAAATATAATACTAATTATAAAACTAACATCCCACAATAAAAGTGTAGGCAAAAAGACAATTGGAGATATTCATTAGGATGGAAGTTGTTCCTAATCGGACTTAAATCAATGAATATTTACAAAGCGGTTTGTCATAGGTTTAAAAGCATTCATTTTTGGATGTACATTAATTGGCGAATAACGTTTCAAATATTGTTGCTGGCTTATAATAATATAATCTATAAAATTGTTAATGTAATTCTGAAGAATGAAATTTTCGGATTTTAAATATAAATTTAAAGCGGATTTCTTAATTCTTTCCGTTTGCCCATAATTTCTAACCCCCTGAAAGCTTTATAACTTAATCCTTATATTATTGTTCTCTTTAATGCAGAAAGTCTAAAAATTAAAATGGAGTCGAGAGTATATTTATTTTTACAAAAAAAAATTCTTGCAATTGCGATTCCGAATTTCCGAACCATCTTGACTCTTGAAACATGTTTGAGTGATCATACTTCCTTCTCTGTGTGTATGTAGGTCAATGGAAAAAATCCCCGTTTACATAGTCCAGCCCTGAATGTAACACTTCTAACACTTTGATACATTTAGAATTACAGAAGGGCTCTTAAATACAGTTCTACCACTGAATCTTTAAATTAGAAAGTCCACCACTGAGATCATTCTGGTCTGCATTTTCAGTTCAGAATTAACAAGAGAGGACCCTATATTCTATAAATACCAAATGAATGTTCAGATCTACATTCCACCCAGCAGAGACCTTTCTTACGGACAGTTCAACCCATTATTATTCCCCCGCAGCAGTTTCCACCCAACTGGAGACTTCTCCATTCTACATGTCCAACACAGATTCTTCTGTTCTATAGATCCATCACTGAACCTGTGGTCTTCGGTTCCACCATTGACTCGTTGGGCGCCTCAAGTTTCCACTAGATTACTAACTACCGATGCCAAATATAAGGTTAGACCACATCTACTAATCATCTCCAGTCAGCAACAACGAATCAACTTATAGAAGTGCTCTGAAAACCAATGGTTTCGTCAGCAGTCCAAAATCACTCTAACATCCGATAACCTCACCAGTTCCCGATCAACATACACCTTACCACGACTACACAAGTTCCACATCAAGCTATAAATCTACCCTCATCAACAATTTCGGACCATCAACTTCCTATCGCCTTCACCTCAGCAAATGATACCAGTTCCCCAATCATCGTACAAATCGACGTCGATCGCAATGATATCTCTAACCTATAGCAGAAGTTTCATATATCACACAAAAAGATTATAAACGTAAAGCAATGTAAGTTATCTCCAGTTAATATTTTCACTCCATAGGGATAAACTCGTGTCTTCTTACTGGAGACCCTTGAAGGCGACAGACATTACAAAGTAGCCATCATGGTGGCTCTGTCAAAAGTGACTTTTGTTTTGAAGTGTAAATTGTATATAAAGGTGAGAGTATATTATCTAAAACAAACAGTTGAAAGTGCGATTAATTTTCCATCAAAAGAACAGCTAGCCAATTAGATTTTGCCTCAAAGTAAATTCCCAGAGAAATTTCAGCTAATTCGATTACATAGTTTTTTTTCGCAATCTCAAGCAAAGTCAAGAACCCCTTAGCTTATATTCTTCTAAAAGTTAATTTTACCCAATTACTTACCAGAAAATGTCTTAACACCTTATTATAACAGCATGTGATCTTGCCCCATGTTATATATTCACAAGTTTCTTCCTTCTGAGAATATTAAACATTATTTTGAAGATTTAAGTTATACTTGTTCTCCTCCTTGCTAGAACTTCGAAAGTAATTTTCACAATTCACTTCTTAATCAACTCAATGACACTTTAGAACTTTTTTCGCCATAAACTGACCCATTTTTCTTAGTTAACCTTTTAGGCTTTCCTAAGACATATCTCTTATTGAAATTGTAGTGATGTGTCCAACGACCACTCCTGGCCTCAGAGGAAAAGTAATCACTAAATTTGAATTTGATTGTATTACATTCTTGAAGCCTTAACCACAGGCATCCCACAATTTCCAATTCCCATAATCCTCTTCAAGAACACGTAATGATGAGGTAAAGTCCTTGCCATTTCATATTCTTGGGTTTATGGGTTGACCTTTCCGGAGAATGCTGGAGGTGAATCAATTATGGAAATTTAAATAATGCCCAAAGCACTCACGGGGGACTTACAAGTTTCACCCAATTCACGCGCTTGCTTTTTATATTGTTACTTAAGCATTTTTTTAGTTTGTGGTTTCTCGAGAAAAGATAAAGGCGACACAGAATAAATTCTATGGAAAATTGCAAGGCCCAAGAAAAGGTGTCACCACCAGACAAGGAGAAAAAACTTTCTTTCTTTCACGCGTGAAACGCGTTCCATTATAACAATCTTAACACCATGGATTCTATGCCATACTGACTTAGAACTCTTGACGCTCTTAACGATAGTGGCCTCCTCTCAAGACTTATGGAGGTGGCCTTAAGCTAGTTTCAATTTTTGTTCACCCCCTTTAGTTTGAAAGAATTTTCATTTAAATTAAGCACTTGGATTTTTACATAATCACCGAGTACTTTATTCGACACACTTCCTCTCTCATTACACCTCTATTCCCTGCTTACGCTTTTGTTTTTTCTAGTGTTGTTTTTCCTCCCTAAAAACAGAACACAAAAAAACTGTAAAGCGAAAGCCAACAAAAACAAATATTTCGTTTCCTATAATTCAAAAGTAAGCCTTGGCATTTGTTCTCTTCGTTCAGAGTCAGTATCTTAGTTCCTGCTTTTTTATTAGCTGAGGCTGCACACCTCCAGAGGTGTCAACTCTCAGTCTGAACTGTTGGGAAAAAAAACTGTTTTGGAAAAATCATATTGAATAAGTTGAGTGTAGAGATTTTAATATTCATTCATCTCAAAACTCATGATAGATTGACCTGCGAAGACCATGCTCCTCAATACAATGTGGAGTGCGCAATTAGAGCATCAGCATGCAAGGCTAAAGTAGATAATCTAAATTTTTCACAAAAGGAAATTTTGGTCATTCAAAGAATTCGTTATTTCACTGTAAAAATTGTCAAAATAATGATTCGAAAGCCTTTTCCAATCATAATTGAGATTTTATAAAATAGACTATAATTGATGTTTTTCTTGTGGAATTTAGGACGAGAAAAGAGGTTAGTATAAAACTATGACCTAAAGAATTAAAAAATCGTAATCCTTATAAAAATTGTTCAGTATAAACTTGGGCTCCAACAACGATTTTTGGAAACATTTTCCCAGAATCTCTGCTAAAGAAGAAGTTCTTCTTAGGATAGGCATATAAAACTCTTGAAAAGTAATATGGCAGTAAAAGGATAGCACCAAAGTAAAATAGGCATCAATTTAGCTAAAGACTAATTTTAAAAATTTCATCGAAAAGCGTTTTTATCATATCACAGACTCAGCACATATTTCCTTAATACATATTGTATCTAATTGATTTGGGACTAAGTGCAACTTATTCAACGTGATCAGATGTAGTGTCGAGGCACCATTCCGTACTTACAAAGGAAAAAATCCATGATCTTCATATATATGAGGCAATCTAAACTCAATTATCCCAACATTTAGAAGACATTGACGATACATCTGGGAGATCTGAACACTATAACGATTCGATTAAAACAGCGGAGGACAGAGCGGCGGTTTTTTACTGCAAAATAGCTTTTAATTGACGAATGAATGCAGTTTATTTACGCGGAATATATTTGCCAAAAATTGAAAATGACCTGTAGGACTTCTTTCATGACCGCCCTATTTAGATCGTGTATCAGCTTTTTTAGCATAGTCAAACGGCAATAAAGGGACCGGGCAATACAAACATAACGTCACAAGTAGTTCAGCCGCTTGTTGAAGAGAAGTTTACTAATAACTTTGACAAAACTTCTTATAAAATAAAATTTTAACAATATGTTATATGAATATCAATTTTGACAAAATTTCGTATTAGAAATACATATTTTACAAAATTCTTCTATAGAAATAAATTTTGACAAAAATTTCTATAAGAATAAAATTTAGCAAATTTTCTATAAAATAAAAATTTTGACAAAATTTCTATAGAAATAAATTTATGCAACCTTAATTTATGTTTAGTACCAATTTTCTTTAAATTTTGGGAGATACACGAGTGGCAAAAGTGTAGATCGACCCTATAGGGATATGCAAACACAATATGATGGCTTTAACCAGTCATCTTTAACAGATAGATGATCAAATCCTTAATGATCATTCGGCATGAATCCCCTGTGGTTCCCATTTCAGAGAACAATTTTAAATCGTGAAACATATTGCAGAGTGAGTTGATTTTTATACCCCTCCACCATAAGATGGGATATTAAACTTTTCTTTTCCCGCTTGTAACACCATTCAAATTATTGAATCTAGGACCCATAAAGTATATATATTCTTTGTCGTTTGCTGAAATACTTGAGTCGATCCGGAGCATGTCCGTCCGTCTGTTGAAAACACGACCACCTTCCGAACGAAACAAAGCTATCGACTTGAAACTTGCAAAGTTAATGTTATTATGTAGGTCGGATCGGTAATTGCCAAATGCGCGCCATATTTCGGTCCACTTTACGTATAGCCCCCATATAAACGGACCCAAATTGGGCTTGCGATTGCTCTAAGAGAACAAATTTCATCGATCCGGCTGAAACTTTGGTACATCGGGTGTTAGTATTTATGTCCTCTAACAACCATGCAAAAAACATTGGTTCATATTCGTTCCACTAATTACATTATAAGCCCCCATATCAAACGGCATCCCCCGATTTTGACCTTACGAGCCTCTTTTGAAGACCAAATTTTCATTCTGAGTGCAAGGTGAAAAAAGGTTGTGACGTGGGGGAATAGAGGCCCGCAAGCACCAATCCCAAAAACGAGCGAGACCGAAAGTCACATTGTTACTACTTTAATTATTCTTTTTCTATTTTCTACTGTTGAAATCCTCCTCCC